>MU192029.1:0-25327 GCA_016904865.1 Pissodes strobi
AGAAAAAAAATGTTTATAATTAAAGTACATTGATCCTGAATGGGCAGGACACTTAATTCGTATATGTTTCCCGTCTAAGGCCCCAATACAATTCGGGAACTGCCAAATACGTTCATATCCTTCAGATATTCGTAAAAAGTCGAAAGTTGTTGGTTGCTTCATATGTATTGGCTGAAATGATTGCCATAAGGTTTGACATATTTGTTTTACAATTACTGCAACTGTAGTTGCTCCCATACGAAATGCAAACGCCAACGATTTAAAGCTGTTACCTGTGGCAAGGTACCTGAAAAAATAAACATAATATAGGTATCTTTATAACGATTTTAAGAGGGTGAAAAACTATAGAACCAAAACACTGTACGAAACAGGAATTAGCTACACTTCATTTTCTTTAAAAAGAACAATCGGTGTTGTTGCTATAGTACTCCTATAAAAAAATCTTTGTTTCAGGAAATGATGCTAGAAACTGTTGGAAAAATCTACGGCAGGAATTTGGAAAACAATACAAAAAGTACCAGGGTCGTTCAGGAGATGCCGCTCCTGATGAGAATGAGAACCAATGGCCGTATTTCCGAAAGTTAATGTTCCTACAAGATCAGTTTACACCTCGGGATACTTCCAGCAATTTAGAAGTCCCCGCTACTGAAACTTTAACGCAGAGTGAGATGCAGGGATCTATCAGTGACTCAGAAACGTCGAATCAAAGCGATAGTTTTGGTGCCGTATCAAATATAACTGAGCCTTCTTCTGATCTCGATTGTGCACCTCCAACTCCACAATCTACAGTTCACGCGACCCCATCAACATCAACCAATACTTCTGAAAAAGATTACGCTGTGACGAAAACTGGTTACAAGAAAAGAATTACGGCACAGGTACAAATAGGCAAACAGCTAATTGATCTGGAAAAACAAAAGATTGCATTAAGAAAAGAAAAGTCAACTACAGTAAATGATGAAGATGTAGGATTTTTTAATTCTTTACTACCCCATGTAAAGCAGCTCAGCCCGAGAGATAAGTTGACTTTCAGAATGCAAGTCCAGCAAACGTTGTTTAATCTCCTATTTCCACCCGAAGAAACGCAAGTAAACACTAACGTACTGCAAAATTACCAACATACTAATCTTAATCAAGAATCTTTAGAGGAATCGTTCGTTTTTCAAAACTTGTAAGAATATGTGTGTAATAAAACAGTATTGTGTTAGGTATTTATTGATTCACTTACCTTAATGTCACGACCAATCTTTCTTCAGCCAAAATTGGGTCAGTATGATAATTATTATATTTGCAGACTTCCACTTCTTCTCTAATACTATCATGAATGTAATAAAACGTATCAGGTGTCATTCTCAGTGTTGGGGACGACCAGCACAATCCGGCAACGTAGTTTGTCAACGCATTGGTCGGCTAGGAAGTGACGGCAACGGCGTGGCTGCGAGGGGTTGGAGAAGTATTTTTGGGCGAGCAGCGAAACGAACAACATAGCAATTTATTTCTGTACAATCTACTTTACGTATTTTTTGTTAATATACAAATAAAAGGTTAAACTAATCTATGTTCACGAAGTTTATTCAAATACGTGATTAAACAAATTTAGTTTGCGAAGGTTTAGCCTAAAAAAGGACTTGCGGTATTCTGATCCTCAGTCACACTATTTTCTCCAGAAGAAATGTTAGAGCGAGTTAAAACTTTCAGGCATTAAAGGGCCTTCAATATCAATCTGCCTCAAGTTTGTAGTATTTTTATTTTTAAAACCCTCTAACAATTATACAATATGTGAGAGAGCTTGAAGAGGTCTTGTTTGTTTAAATATACACTATTTGTAATAAAATCCCTAAATCTAAATTTTTTTATTGTATCTGTAGCATCAATATGTGTTGTATGTAATTTAAGATTCGAAATAGCTTTGAGAATTTTTGCATTCACAAGTTTGGTATTACGACCGCTAGAAGCGAAATCATCAATATTATAATTATTATTATTAACAGGTATTAGAGTACATAATGATGAGGTTAGTATGAAAACATGTATTAGTTAATAGTGTTATATCATCTAAACGAATGTCAGTATTATTTATTTATCCCGGCAAGGACTATTACATAATCTGAGTGTGAAAACTCTTTTATCTGTGGCTCCACACATGAGACTACTTCTTTAAATTCTGCAAATGGGTTGCAAATTATCTGCAGCTTATATCTGTCATTTAAAATATTGTGCAGAGGGTTATAGAGTCTTTTTCCAAAATCGTCAGTTAGAAGAAGAACGCTATCAACATGATTTGTGTGTGGATGTGGACTTTTAGAACTATGTTGAATATCTGCAATGTCTGTAGTCTGTAGAAAAATTAACACTCTTTAATATTGGGCGTGTAGCTATGTCTTTGGTCGCTACTATCAGTGTGTAATTTTTTTGTTGTCTGAAAACCTGCATTTCGGTCTTTAGTTTTTCCAATTCTACATAATTCAAACGACCCTCATCTTCCAATATTCTCATTGAGACAATCATGTCCCTATTAATGGCATTTAATTCCCTTAGTTCGTCATTCAATTTATTTGCACTCTCAACATGTGACAGACTTTTTTTTGTCTAACAAGTTTTTTTGTTCTGTTAAGATATTGATATCATGCTTTAGTTGTATAATTTCTTCTTTCTTTTTATTTACATCATCAACCAGTTTTTTTTCGCTATCATAAACCTCTTCCTCGAAATCTTGCGTCTTTCTTTTTTTTCTCTTATACAAACTCTTCAAGTTGGCAATTTCCTTCTGCAAACGAGTCACCTCTTCCTGTAGATTCTGAATAACACCCTTCCTTCCAGTTTCTATACTCTTCAACCTTTGTTCCGCCTCTGTATTTTGCTTTTCTAACAAATGATTTTTCATTTGAAGCTTTTCCAGTTGCTCAACAGCCCGTTGCAGTGGCTTGTTATCGGAAGTAATTGCACAAGTGCATCAAAATTACCGATAATTTTGCATGACAGCGTGTTGTCTAAAAACTGCATGAGTTAATTTTCATATTTGAAGGTGGAGGGCTCTTTTTCCAAAATATGAAAATGACCGAATGCAGTTTTTCTAAGACAACACGCTCGAATGTAAAATTATCTGGTTATTTTGATGCACGAGTGTAATTCGGGGGAATATTTCCTGAATAAGGACATGGTTTAAAAAATACATTTTTATTCTTTTTTTAATTCAAAAGCATACATGTAACTGTAAACAAAGCAAAGAGACGCAAAAATACGATTTTTTTTAATCCGAAACGAGACATTTTTAATAATATATATTCACTTGACTTTGACGTTATTTATAAATTGTCGCTGTCATCGTAAATTTACAATGGAATTACCATAGACGTACGATGCAATTATCGCCGTGCTTTTTCGGTTTCTACAGTGCAATTATTTTTCGAGAATTGCACTCCTCTAATGGGATTTTTTATACATGAGGGAAATATTCACCTGAACTCTTTTCCTGACATTCCTTTGAGCAATAGATGCTGTGACTTCCTATTTTGATATGGGTCTTCCAGTCTCTTTCCAGGCAACTTGGATGAAATACTCCAAAGCAATTCGCGCAATAGTAATTGCCGAATGTTTTGTTTGTGCAACATTTAAATTTAAATTTTTCCTTTTTGTTTCTGACGATCTAAAGGTTTGCATCAATTATCTCTGTCAAAGTCAATTGTTGTCAATTTAATCGCTTAAACAAACAAATGCAGTCCGGTCCTGTTCAGATTTATTCAAAACGAGAATGAATGCATAATTTTATGCCCAGAGAAACCACAATTGCAAAAAGCAGAAGGCACAAAAAAAGGATATTCCAAATCGAATTCGACCAGCGGAGAATCCGCAATGTTTGAAATGCTTATAATTTTTAATAAATATACCATCTACTTTCAGTTATTTAAAATTATCTAAAAAGAATATCGTTAAAAATGTGTTCTGATTTTATGTCCATACAGTTCATGCAAGAACCAGATTTAAAATAAGATTACTTCAAGATCATACAAGAACTTGATTTAAAATAACATTGTCTCAAGTTCTCTATTGCAAATCCATTTGTAAATTTGCTAACATACAGATGAAGCATTCAATAAATAGATCCAACATTGTAAATAATGTCTTTAGGAAATAGCATAAAGATGATAAGAGACTTTGAGTTCAATACTTCATAGTTGAAACTACGAAGTTGAAGTAAAAATGGACTAAAAAAAAAGTTACTCACTTAAAATTTAGTCTCTTTCTTGAAGTCTCACCCTTCAACTTCTTGCCATAACTCGATCCAGCACCGTCATTCCGTGGTTTCAAACAATCCCCTTGGCCAAATCGCTGGGCTAAAGCCAGATCTACCGCGCTTCCCTTTAAAACTCCTTTAGGCTTTTCGGGAGTTTTTTCATTAATTCTTTGTACCTCCAAGGCCCTTTTTATGCCCTTTTTAGCATCATCCTCATATTCGTCCAAAACTTTGCAAAGCATCATATCAAAGCCATCCTGAAATTCCAAAGGCACCGCATCTGGAACGTCGATGGACTTGATTTCAGGTAGTTTGCATTCGAGTTCCGACTGTTTCTGTGAATGTAGGTCTCTAAATGCTTCCAGAGAGTCAATGCATAACATATCTAAAAACAAACGGTTACTGAGCGTTTTTTTCTGTTAATGAGAATACACCTACGCAAACAATCATATGTGAAATAAACATACTGGATTCTTCTAAAAATAATTTAAAAATTGGCAAATTAATTTTCAGTAAACAACTCCCTAGTGTTGGATACTCTCCTTAAAAAGTGAAGTATTTTTTATTGAACATGATTCTGTTGAATGTTGGTATATATTCAGTACCTTTGTTTTCTGTTGATTAGTATGATTCATTTTATATAACAGCATTATTGCTTCGATCACACATAGGTATCACATTAGCCTGCTTTTTCTTCTTTTTTCATGATTGTTGTTTTTAATGGAATAAATAAATAAAGGCAATATTTATTTATATAGAAGAAGTACATTACATGTATACATAATTCTAAAAGACTACCTACCTCTATAAAACATAAAGAGACAAAGTACAATAAAGAAAAATAAATCCAACACGAGTATTGAAAAAACCAAAGAAAGGACAATCAGAGAAACAAACAACATAAGACGTGCTTTGATAGATTCAAAGGTGTAAATGGGTACCACAAAATTTAAATGCAATGACCATAATGAAGCTGAAAAACCTAAAACACCGTTTACGTTTCAAGGGCGAATCTGCCCCATTTTCCAAAGGAAATAATCCAAAATGAAAATGTGAAATATTAATTACAAATGAAAAAAGAATCCGTCACACAATATAGGTACTTAATATCTCCTAATATTATGTTTTGTTTGTTCAACAATGAAAAAAAAACAAGCAAACTATCGCTAATATTAAACATTACAGGCTAAAAAAAGCACAACGAATAGGTATCCTAAAAATATACAATCAAGATAGTTTAATGTTTCTAACATTTCTGTTGTCCTAAACAAGTGCTACATTTTAAAGGTATCAACCAGACTTCCTTACCATTATGTTCATTTAATATTGTGAGATTTACAAGGGAATCACTGTGAATTTCATAATAAATTTAAATAAACCTGCATCCTATTCTAAATTTTTACTAGCTCATGAATGTACTTACTTTCTAAAAGACTTTCCCCAGTTTTTCCTATTTCCGTTCGAAGAATAGGATAATCAAACCTGTTTCCATTGTGGGCAACCAGACAAATCGGCTTGGGGTTGTGATCAAGAAAATTGTTGATTATCTGAACAGTATTACTTGTAAAGGGAGCCAAATGCTCCAACACGTCGTTCGACAAGCCTAAAATAAAAAAATAATAGTTTTTAAATATCATTTTTGTTATATTCAAATTGATTTTTGTAGTATTCAGTCTTTTGTTTGTGAATTAGTTTATTTAGCATGTTACGATATTGTTTGTATTCTCTTTCTGCCTCCGCACTATAGTTACTTAATGATTACTCAATTTTTTAATCTTTTAAAAGTTTTTGTAGACTCATTTAATAATTCTTTGTAAGTGTCAAGAAAGATATGAGAGGCAATATCGGGATTGTTTTCCCTCATTACCACAGACCAATCAAACTGCACCAATAGTTGATTAAATTTACCATAGTCCATTATTGCGTTTTATAGGGTCTCTTTCACTCAATTCGCCTTATTATATGCCTTAAATTAAGTAGTATAGGCTATGGAATTAAAGTGGTGGCAAATTACATGGACTTAAAAACCCTAATAATTTTGTATCATGCAAATTTTTGAGGCGGTCATCAGATATGGAATATTGTTCTGGGGGAGTAACTCAGAAATTCAAATTCAAATTTCTTTATTCATGTTTATAAGGCACGAAGTTTTTACACACGTCACATGTTTACTAAAATAAACACCTAATACTAAAAAACAGAAAATATAAAATCTTACATAATATGCATAAATGGTGATTGTCAAGATAATAATTGAAATACAATTTTAAAATGAGACATAAACATATATATAAACATATTCATATTCAGGCCTTGTACACAGACAATCACAGCAAAAATATCAAACAAAATATAAAATATTGTGCAGGATTCATACCAAGAACACTGTCAAGGTGCTGGACTAGTCTGCCGTCCTAAGCCAAAAAGACGCATCTCAATATTTCAACTTTTTGAGTTATGGCGATTTATCGGTTTTTTGTTACAGCACTCTTATTTTGTAATTTTTGTGATTGTTTCAACAGTTGTTTTTAGTGATGTGTATGAGTAATGAACAACTTTGAAATTTTAATGTTTTAGACAGTGGTATTTTACTTTAAAATGTGATGCGCCTATTGGGCTTAGTATTTTAGTACAAATCTGAGATACGTCTAGAAGGGTAATGCATTTTGTATTTATTATATACTTGCTATTACAGAATATATACGCAGGTTTATTACATAGTTTTGGAACAAAGATTTATTGAGAGTAAATTAAGTTTAACATATAAGCTTACAAAAAAAAAATATACAAAAATGTTAGTTAGAGTCATCATCTTGGGAAACTGGAAGCTCTTTCCAAAACTGAAGCCTGTTCTTCATTATTGCACCGAGATTTTTTATTATTGACGCTTTCTTTTTGGATGGAATTCCAAGTACTTTTTGTTGTTTTTTTGGCGGGGGCAGTTTTTTATTTTTCGTAATTTTGGCACTGAGAAAATCAAGTTCAATTGATGGACCGTCAAAGTCATTTCGGTATGTCATAATATGGGAACCCCTATGGACAAATACTTGGTCTATTTCATTTAGATACGGCCGGGGGTTAATTCGACTAAGTTTATATTACGAAGTGTAATCCTCACAAATAAAAAAATGCTGTAGTTCCATTGGCAGAACTTCAGTTTGCCGTGAGGCTAGTTTTACGGCTTGAACAAAATCTGCAAAATCGTATAATTTGTTGCCCATTTTTTTCATTGACAACTCAACTTTGTGATGAAAAGAATCCGCGGCCATAAATGTATGGCCGGGCTCGAAATATTTTATAACAATTTCATTAGCATTAATTTCATCAGAATTAACAATGTAGAGCAAAAATGAAAAGAATGACCAGTTCTTATTTTGCGCAGAGCAATTATCAAGCCATAATATTATTTTGACAGCGTCTCTTTTCATAAGGAAAAATTGGTAAAATGCGCTTATTAATTCATCTTTACTGCGTTTAAATAAGGCGTCATGCCAAACAGCGGCAAACGTTTTGCTATTCTTTTTTTTGCCAATTGGTACAAAGCTCTCATTGTAGACTGTCAGTCTGTTTGTGAAAATTGCAGTTTTAAACGTTTCCAGTCTTGGCAGCATAATAACTTTTTCAAGGTCTGCACAGTACAAAACCTTACCTGCTTCTTCTGGTTGGTTACCATCATCTCTGTAGTTTTCACGCGACTTTGTTGCTCTGTCTATATGTTTTTTCCAACTGCTACAAACATCACAAGTTTCTTCCAGATTGTCTTTTGTGTGACTTTTATCATGTAGAGAAAACCCTTCACAACTTTCACACTCTTCATGCCCAAGATTTGCTAGCGATATGTTCATTTTCTTTGCCACTACACGGTACTTTTCATAGGAAATTTTTATATTTGGATGTTTGGTTAAGAAATCCTGATGCATTGCAGCAAAAGTAAGGTCACTAGGAAGGTAAAGACGTTGGGGTGCATGCTCTCTCCGATAGTGTGAGATAGTAGGGTTGTAAGACGCAATATGATTACGAATCACTTCATCGTCTATTTTATTGTGCGGTTGCTTCGTGCACCTCAAGTCAGGCACAGGCACTACAGAATTGTTAGCATTACGTAATGCTGTACGTATAACTTTGTCACTTTGTTTATTAAAACCGAGAGTTGCCAGAAAAAAGGTTTTGCATACATTTTCAGATGTTCCCTTTTCATTTTTAAGTGTATAGTTATAAGTATTATTTCTTTGATAATCAAGATCACTTTGTAAGGTAGTTCTCTGTTTCACAGGTCTTGATGAAATATGATGTAAAATAAAAGACTTTCTGTCTTTATCATTTGACATTTTCCAAAATTCGCTATTCAAAAATTTTCTTCTCTCTTCTGATATCTTTGACACACATTTTTTTAAGCAATCTTTCCCACAACCATCTTTAACGCAGTGCTTTTTTGCAAGTGATTCATGTTTAGCTTTTTTTCTTGAACTTACAGACAACTCGAACTTCTTTCTTTTTCGAAATGTTCCCTTTTTAGTGTATTCGACGACAGGCGCGTTATTATTTACTCCAGTGCCATCGGTATCTATGAAATCGTCTGGATCCGTAAGAACATCATCTTGAACCGGTTCATAAATCAGTTGTGGGTCGGCTGCTTCCGCAATTTGTTCAAATAATTCAGTGGCGGTCTCAAACTCAGAATTTTTTACTTCTGTCGTAAAGGGGCGTGAGTCTGCTACTTCGAGAGTCTCAAAGTGAACTGGCACAATAGAACTAGAAATATCGAGAAGGACTGGAGGGCTTTCCGAGTGTATGCGTGTGGCAGGAGCGATTTCTATCAGAGAATGCCCAGAGTTAATGTCGTTAATAACTCCATCATCAACGTTACTTTTCACAGTTAAATTAGAAGAGCTATTTTCATTTTCTTCCCTGCACTCACTTGCTGTGTCGCTATCACTATTATTTTCCGAGCCAGTGTCAGTGGGATAATAATCTGTATCTTCCGACGTCTTACGGTTTTTATTTTTTTCTGAGGCCGTGGTTTGAAAGGTTTGTTTAGTTTTCTTGTTCAGCGCCAATATGACCAGTTTTTTTCCTCGAGATCCTTGTATTCTGTCCATTGAGCCTGAAAAAACAGTGTAGCGTTAGTTTTAAGCATTTATAATATGTAGAAGTGTGGTGTTGTAGTTAAAATTAATTATGTTATTATTATTGTGGGATACACACTTATTACACAAATTTAAATCAGGCGAATTCACACGTGCCGGTTCGACAAGGACGACCGCGTATAAACTCTCCATTATAACCTTAAAATATAACATGTCCCTCCTCTTTCGAGCTAAAAATGGGACAAACTAAGCCAAACCAACACAAAAACAAAATTACTAACACTGGACACCCTTATTATTTTTAAATTCGCGGTCGTCCTCTTCGAACCATCTCTAGAATTCACTGGTAATTTTACTGTCGAAATGGCAAGAGGAGAGAAATCAATCAAACAAAAAAATGTTAATTGACGTGTCATCGTAACGTAATTTTATTATTAGGTGTGGCTTCTGATTTATATTAGGTTGCTTTACAAAATCAAAACGTTGAACTGTTAACAGTGCGTAAGTAGGCATAATATGCTCGCCAAAAATCCGATCTACTTGAATAAACAATTACCTGACGGTGTGTAGCCGATATGTTATTTGTTACAACTATTTATAATATATAGGCACTGTACTTACCTACTCTCAGTTTATCACCCCGATAAAAGAAACTTTTTTTCTTGTATGTGCAAACAGCTGACATTACTTCTACTGACATAAACGATAGGTTGATAGGTTATAAACAACCGACCGTTCGTTCGTACGTTCTACCGCCTCTCTTAGTTACAGAAATACTACGATGTAAGATCACTAACTAATTTGGACGCATCTAAGCGCGTACTGTAAATAACCCGCTCTCAAAATTACCAAAAATCCTAAGCGAAAAAGGCGCATCTTTGAAAACCGTCTTTTTTGCTTGGGAAATCGAGATACGTCGAATTGGATTAGGATTT
The DNA here is from genome assembly GCA_016904865.1 of Pissodes strobi. Classification (NCBI taxonomy): domain Eukaryota; kingdom Metazoa; phylum Arthropoda; class Insecta; order Coleoptera; family Curculionidae; genus Pissodes; species Pissodes strobi. The sequence continues at coordinate 10,257 of MU192029.1, forward strand.
TTTATGTTTTTTGAGATGCGTCTAATTTTATTAGCAATTCTTAGGCACTATGGATTTGAAATGCGTCCTTTTTGCTAAGGGAATAAGTTAAACATAGTATCTGGAGTCCTTAAGAACCATAATATGTAAATCGAAAAAATATTGAGATGCGTCTTTTTGGCTTAGAACGGCAGTAAGTAGTCATCATTAAATTCAATATCACTCAATGTCAATATCATGTGCTTGTAAGCTGAAAAATTCCTGCAGTGAATAAAATGACTTCCCCACAAGATACCGCCTTATTGCTGCCCTGAACGCAACCGGGCTCAGGCCTCTGACTTCGGGAGGTCGCCTATTGAAGAGTGCAGGGGCATAGTGCAGGGTAGCGTTAAATGACCTGCGAAGTCGCAAATTATCGATGCTAAGATCATTTCTCCCCCTAGTGAAATAATCATGAGTGCCACTCTGGTGTTGGTAATTCGATGAGCATCTTGCATGCACCAAACAATCCAAGGTATACCTCGAAGGAACAGTGAGTATCCCCAAATGTAGAGAGTCTTTGTAGTTCAGAAAAGGATAATAAGTTATGAATAAAATGACATGTTTAGATTCTTGTAAAGGTGTTTTTGGTCAGTTGAATGTTGAATGTAATAACAGTATATGCTGTCTATATCTTTGAATGTTTAATGGGTCATTATTTACTTTGCACACTTATTGGCTATCACAATAATAAAAATACTGACATATTCTATGTTACTTCCCTCAACATCTCCCACACATTAAATGTTGCGCAAATGTTTCTACTTGTCATAAAAAATCACTGCAGTTGTGTTAATTTCTATCCGACATGTTCCAATCCAAACTTACACTATCTGCTAACTTTTCCAGAGAAAGGCTTCGGGCATGCGTAATGACGAAACAAGAATAGCTAATAGTAGCCACAAACAGTTTTTTATCAGCTCGTTTTCTTAAAAACCACAAATGCTGATTTTTTTGCACTTTAAAATGATAATATTTCTGTCGCAAACGTCAACACTATTTTTTTCATAATTATCTATCTATCTAGGTTAGTTTGGCACGGCTCAGCTGACGTACGCATAGGTGATGCCAAGTGTAATTTCTGTTCGGTTCTAAAATATGGTATCTTGTTGGATACAGCCAGCCAACACTTTATAGATAGATGGTGATTCAGAAGTACTTTGTGTTTATTTAAATAATAAATAATAATATTAATTCGTTAGTTTGAGTTATGTAAGACGCTCGTTCTTTGACGACCAAAAGTAAGAAAGACAAATGCGCCCTTGTTTGGTTAATTTGGATTAGTAAAGCGAGTATTACGCGTAGTGCGTTTGTTTGGTTACTTTGAGTTAATTTTGATTTTGTGATAGGCGAGGTTGGTCATCTCAATGCGCTTATTTGGCTAATTAAAGTTAGTTTCGATTATTTTTGCTTAATCTGATGTAAAATTAGTGTTTTATAAGATCACACTTACGTGAGTATTGACAATGCAATTCATTCAGCGAGCTCCACCCGGTATATAGCCAGAGATTGAGGTGACCATGAAACAAAAATATTAACCAATTACTGTACTGACTGACAATGATAAAAATAAGGTGTACTCACCGGGGAAGCTCTGTCCCCTTGCTTCATGCAAATATCCATCAATATACACAATACTATATTATTATATAATCTCAGAGATATACCTTCTTTCTTCGACGACTAGCTAGTGTCACCTGAAATAGTTTGGGCTACCCCAGACGCTCCACTGCCGCTAAACAGTAAGCATCTCAGCACCCGGAAACTAAGATAACACATACCGAGATCTTAGAACCCAAGTGTGTCAATTCGAGAAGACAAGTGAGGCGCCCTCACACTCACAAGACCAACTCGAAAGCATCGCGCACAAAACAGAGGGCATTCCGGTCATTGCTACACAATCGACCACAACCTGGTAATACCTTGCCCACGGCAATAAACTCTGGTATACCATCAAAACTCCTGCCATGGACTTTAATAACAATATAAACTATTATTCACATGTCGACATGATTTCACACAAAACAACCACACATAGGTAAACTATGACCACTCTATATACATGGGTCTTAATCGGCCAAAGTGCTAGCACTCACTGTCTTCACTGCACTGCCTTAGTTCTTGTTTTAGGTCTCTCCCAATCTCTGGATCATATTATTTGTTTATGTTAGAGTATCAGATTTCAAGGTTATAAGATAAATATCACGGACGGTTGGGTAGCATTTTAAGTAATACAGGATGTTCATAAAAATATGTTTATTAAATATTTTAACTAATCTTAGGATATTTTACACTGAGATATGGAAGACAAGCGTGCCTAGCATGCTTGTCTTTACTTTGGTTATTTATGGTTAGTTTTGGTTGGTTTTGCTTAGTTTGGGACAGCGAACTTTGGTTAACTAGGGTTAGCTTGGGTTAGTCTGGGTTGGTTTTGCTTAGTTGGGGATAGTGAAGAGGCACGCTTGTCTTTTTACATTGGTTAATTAGGGTTAGTCTAGGTTAGTTTTGGTTAGTCTGGGTTGCTTTTAGTTCGTTTAGGTTAGTGTTGGTTAGTTTGGGGTAGTGTTGGTGATTTTGGATTAGGTGTGGTTGAAAATCAAGAATATTAGTCAAGTGTGACAACATTACAAGTAAATTTTCATCATAAACAAAAAATTGGGAGAGTTTTCGCGTTAAAGTGTGTTACTAAACAGCCTCATATGTGATTTTTTTTTCAATTTTTGGCATCTAATGTGATTTGCACAATATGTAATGTGTCACAAAACACTTCTAATACCGAGTCTAATACTGTCTAGTACATGTCATGTCACACATAAAAAATTGCAAAAATCGAAAAGTGCACAAAGTAAATATTTACCGATTAATGTTTGAATTCAAGAATAAAGAAAAGTTTTTATTTGTAAATACCCATTGTACCAATGCAAGATCTTATGATTTTACTGTATCCTTCACATCATTTAACTGGGACTGAAAAAAGGACCGTACTACATGTGCATTAAATTTTACAACCAACTACCAAATCATATAAAAGATTCACCCACCAGGAGGGTCAAGTCCCTGAACCAATGGAGGCTGAGGATGGACAGACCAACCTCAACCCCATAAACCAACCAATCCTGAAACCAGTAGCCTTTCTTCTGGGGCGGAAAGAAGCCTGTTGGGCTTGACCACCACAGAGGAAGAGAGGAGAGACAGAAGGGGAGCTGGCCGCTCTTGAGAAACCTACTCTCAGGAAAAGGAGGCTACCAAATTCGGCGAAAAAACGCCTAAAACGATTCCTTCAAGAGGGGTTAGACTACCCCACTGCCTTGAAAAAGGCACTTGAGGGAAAAAAAGGGGACAAGAGCGGGAAGTGGACGGAGACAACTGCCCACTATTCGGGAGCAGGAAGACCGCCCCTCCACCAGCAGATTACAGGGCGGAAAACGCACACGATCTGACGGCAGCACACCTGAACAACAGGCAAAGAAGCACAGGGCTGGAACAACCACCCCAGGCTTATCCTATGGGGCGGCACTGCGGGGCATTAGAGTTGGTATACTGATGCCCCGGCTGCCTCATTGGATAACAGTCAAACTAGGCTGATACAGAACGCCATAATGACGTCTGTAGACAAGCTCACGGAAGACGGACCTCAAGTACGCTTCCTGGGATGTGCAGCTAGGCCAGGCTGGCTGCAAGTGACTTGCGCTGACGACGCGAGCATGACATGGCTTAGGAACGTAGTAACCGTCCTGAAGCCATGGGAGGGTGCTCAACTAAAAGCCGTCAGCGGAGTCGACATGCCAAAACCACATATATGCATCGCATACATACCCGATGATAACGACAAACGGCTGACATCGGAAGTGGTTCTTACAAGACTGCGGAATATGAACCGCAGTCTAAACACCCGGGAGTGGACAATTCTACACCGGAAAGAATCAGGTCCAGGACAAACCTGGACATTCGCCATTGATGACGAATCAATGGCGACTCTGAAGGGGATGGACTTCAGACCCTTCTTTGGCTTTGGACAGGTCCAATTCCGTCCTAAGCCACGGGGGGAATGGAGATACGCCCCACATGAACAGGAGGCTGGCACTTCCGCCGAAATCCCTCAGGAGGTAGCTGAAGGTAGGGTTGATTTTGTCTTCACAGGAGCTTCTAAACCTGAGACCGGATTGGTGGAAGCAACAGCTTCAGCATCGGGTGGCAGAGAGGGAGCCAAATCCCTCTAAAAAAATGTCGCACCTCGACCAGGCCCCCTGAAAGAGAAAGGAAAGTCCATCCCTGGCAAGGGGACCAAAGGGTCGAAAAAACAAGGAGGTAGGGCCCCCTTGGATGAGCAGACTGGGAAGAAAAATGGAAAATACGACCATTTTTCTGCAGGCCAATCTGCAACATGCCAAGGCTGCTTCATACATCCTTGGCAAAACTTTTAATGAAGGGCGGGTAGATATCGCCCTTCTCCAGGAACCCTGGCTATCAACAACAGGCCAAATACCAGGCCTAGGTAATACATCAGGTAAGATAATTTGCTCTGGAAACAGACCCAGAGCCTGTATCTTAATCAAAAACAACATGAAATTTTTCAAAATTTCAGATCATTGCTCACGGGACATGGCGACAGCGCTTGTCAAAATACCCATGGGACAGGGCACAACGGATATGATCGTTTGCTCTGCCTACTTTCCTGGGGATGCTGAAGCAAACCAACCTCCTCCAATTGAAGTGCGGAACTTGGTCGCCTACAGTCGGAAGAAGAACATCCATCTATTGGTTGGATGTGATGCCAATGCGCACCATGCAGTGTGGGGCAGCACGGACACCAACCAAAGAGGTGAGTCATTATACAATTATTTACTAGGGGAGGGGCTGGTTGTTAATAACAGGGGCTCTGAACCAACCTTTGTAACTGCCAATAGGGAGGAGGTATTAGATCTAACGATCAGTGATAATCTCTTATCCACAAGAATCTCAGATTGGATAGTGTCATCAGAGCCCTCATGTTCTGATCATAGACATATTCTCTTCAATCTGAAAACAGGGGAAAGACCCATCTTTGAATACAGGGATCCTAAGTGCACTGATTGGGCTGGTTTTAGTCTTACCCTTCAGGAGCAGATGCGGACCTCTATTGCAAAGATATCAAATCGTGATGAGATTGAGTTGGCCTCGGAGCAATTGAGGACAGCCATAAATACGGCTTATCATGAAAACTGTCCAGTCAAGACTAAAAGGGACAACAGAGGAATCACTTGGTGGAACAACTCCATTGACAAACAAAGGAAGGAGGTTCGTAAACTCTTTAATATAGCTAAAGAGACCGGCACATGGGATCAATACAGAACTGCTCTAACGAACTACAACAAAGCCATCAGAGAGGCAAAAAGGAATTCATGGGAAACCTTCTGCCATAACAGATGCACCTGGCAGTACAAGGATCCATAGAATCCTCTCTAGAGAACCCGTTCAGGAGTTAGGATCGCTAAAACGACCTGACGGATCCTTTACGGAATCTGGCATGGAGACGTTGGAGCTTCTGGCTAGGACTCATTTCCCGGGATGTCGGATTTTGCATAATGATGAAACCTGGAGCCTGTTTGGGACCGATCAAATCGGCCAAAAGCGGGCGACTGGATTGTCCCCAAGAACATCATTAATGCATCAACAATTAAAAGTGTTATTCTATCGTTTCAGCCTTTTAAATCACCTGGTGAGGACGAAATATTTCCAGCATTGCTGCAGAGCGATCTGGAAGTATTAACACCGTTCTTAATCAAACTTTTTAGAGCCAGCCTAGCGAGTAATTATATACCTAGCAGCTGGACTAAATTCAGAGTGGTGTACATTCCAAAAATGGGACGTAGCGAATCAACACCTAACTCATGGAGACCTATAAGTCTGACCTCCTTTCTGTTGAAATGCATGGAAAAGATACTCGACGTGCACATTAGAACGGGTGCGCTTGGTGAGTATCCACTGAATGCTCACCAATACGCGTATCAGATCGGCAAATCTACAGAACTGGCACTAAACAACCTTGTCGGGAACATAACACAAGCGTTAGAAAGCAAGACTATCGCGATGGGTGTGTTTTTAGACATCGAAGGAGCATTCAATAATGCATTACCAAACTCCTTATACACAGCATTAGATGAAAGAGGGGTTGAACCACAAATAAGGAACTGGATCGGAAGTATGTTAAACTGCAGAATGGGCACAACAACCCTACAGAGCTACAGATTCATGGCTGTTAGAGGATGTCCGCAGGGCGGGGTTTTGTCGCCCCTTCTGTGGTCTCTCCTGATGGATGGTCTGCTGGCGGTCCTCTCGCTGTGGGATGTGGAGGTGCAGGCATACGCGGATGATCTAGTAATACTGATAAGAAGCAACTTGCAAAGAACTATTTCAGAGGATCTGCAAGAGGTGCTAACCGTGGTCTATGACTGGTGTGAAAGGGAACAACTATCTGTGAACCCACACAAAACAGTTATAGTACCGTTCACAAGGAAGAAAAGGCTGGAAGACCTAAGACCACCTTCACTCAAAGGAGAAATTATCCCATTTGCGAATACAGTGAAGTATCTGGAAATTACCTTAGATAAAACACTTAACTGGAATGCGCATCTGGATAAAATTGCCGCAACAGCGGCAATGCCATTATGGACCTGCAGACGCATTTGCGGCAAAACATGGGGCATACATCCCAAACAAATGCACTGGCTCTATATCGCGGTCATAAGACCAATGATAACATATGGGGCAGTAGCTTGGTACTCTAAGAGCTTACAGAGCTCCGCGAGAATCAAATTATCTACCTTACAAAGACAAGCGTGTCTGCCAATTAGTGCCGCTTTCGGCACTACACCCACGGCAGCGCTTGAGTGTCTTCTAAATCTGCCACCTCTTCAAATAGTGCTGGAGAAGGAGGCTAGATGAGCGACGTATAGATTGAAACAGGCGGTGATCAACAATCCGCAGGCGATCATCATGGTGCCCAACAGGCTGGAAAATGCCAATGAGCAGGACAGTGTGTTGGGTCTACCGTCAGATGTTATGCTTACCATAACCACCTATTACCATGCCTATGACGTCCTCTTACCAGAGAGGAACGAATGGGCGAAGGACTCTGAAAATCTGAGAGGAACAGAGATTAGTTGGTTCACTGACGGCTCCAAGACCATTGATGGTATGGGAGCCGCTGCATGGAATAAAAATGGTAAGGTTGAGCTTAAATGTTCCTTAGGCAAACATGCAACCATTTTCAGGCTGAAGTTAAGGCCATTGATATGACTGCACAGTGGTTCATCGATAGAAACTGGAAAGGCAAGTCAATCAAAAATTTCTCGGACAGTCAAGCAGCTCTAAAAGCTTTTGATTCTAGCCGTTGTTCATCCAAGACAGTATGGGGACAAGACAAACTAGGGAGAGAAAACAAACTTACACTGATCTGGATACCTGGACATACAGGATATGAAGGCAACGAAAAAGCTGATGCTCTTGTGAAGCAGGCGGCCGCAACGGCCTTTATTTATTTTTATTTTATTTGTTTATTGACATCATTCAACATTTACAAGATACAATTTAAAAAGCATAATCTTACACTAAGCTTAAGTTAACTTAAAATAACTCTTTTAGCCATAATTTTAAACCTTTGTTCTGACGTACTAAAAAAGCTTAACCTGCTGTAATATTTATTAACATTTGCTGACATTCTATTCACAGAACTATGTAGTAAGTAATTGGCTCTGCAGTAAGGGATATGCAAAAAAGAATGGGCACGCGTCTGATAGCTTGGGATATGAACGCAGAAGGTGTCAAGACATTCAGGACTTTTAATAACATTGTTGAATATTTTAAAATCAAAGCAGACGTCGTAATACTCTCTTCTACGGGCAAGGGTGGAGTGGTTCAAATAGGATTTAACCTGATTGATGGTTAAATTGATTCCAGATTCATAAAGCACGTGCCTGGCAAATTTGAGGTATTTCAGCTGAATATTTTCCAGTCTGTTTATATGTACCTGATAGTAAGGCGACCAGATTATATTAGAACATTCTAAGAGAGATCTAACCAACGAGATATATAACGTATGAATAGCAGTCACGTTTTTAAAGTCCCTGCATGTCCTCTTCACAAGCCCCAACATACGGTTAGCTCTGCTAGTCAACCTCTCGAAGTGCTCTGAGAATGTTAAATGAGTGTCTAAGTACACACCCAAATCCTTCACAATAAACACCTCTTTTAATGCAGTGTTATTTATGGCATACTGATGGGAGAACAAAGCCTTTGATTTACTAAATCTTATAAGGCAATATTTCTCAATGTTGAGTGGCATGTCATTGAATTGACACCAATTAAAAACCTGGTCAATATCATTCTGCAAAGAGATCATGTCTTGGACTGATGTTACTCGTGTAAACAATTTCATGTCGTCGGCGAGTAGTAGATAATTTGTGCTTAACAAACCACCCAGGTCGTTGATAAACAAGTTAAATAAAAGTGGTCTTTAGTGGGAACCTTGGGGAACTCCCGAAGAAGCAATGAAGGGCTGTCGGATAGGTAAGAACGTAGCCATGAGAGCAGCATTCCTGAAATTCCATAATTGGACAGCTTCGAAAGTAGGATGGCGTGATTTACCTTATCGAAAGCCTTGCTAAAGTCTGTGTATATTGCGTGGGTCTCGACACCCATTTGGAAGGATTTATTGATGAAGTTTGTATAAAGGAATAGATTAGTATCGACTGAACGGCCAGAGCTGAATCCATGCTGGTGGCAGACTATTACTTGTTGAAATACTTTAGTTAGTACTGCTTCAATACAGTGTTCAAAGAATTTTGGTATTGCTTAAAGAATAGTGATTGACCGATAGTTGCCAACATCGTTCCTACTTCCCGATTTGTGAATAGGGCACACATAAGATAACTTCCAGATTTTGGGAAAGATTCCAGAGTTTAATGATTTAGAAAATATATAGTACAAGGGAAGGTAGAGAGAGTGCGAACAGTATTTCAATACCCTGTTAGGAACACCATCCGGTCCTGCTCCTTTATTTGTGTCAAGCTCAGCTAAGGCTGGCAGTAGTGGCACTGATACTGATATTGGAAATAGATTCAAATTTATGAGAGGACACGTGATGGGCATTATAGAAATTTACGGGGTTGAAGACTGACGAGAAGTATTGTGCAAAGAGATTAGCGATATCACTACCATTATCGGCGTTATCAGTGTTAAGGTGCATCTCCTTTGGAACTGATCCTTGGTTGGATTTGGACCGAACAAAGTGCCAGAAGTAGTTTGCGTTATCGTTTATAGCATTTTCAGCGTTAGTTATGTAATGGCGATAACAATCCTTAGTAACAGACTTACATTGCATGCGTAATGAACAAAAGGTATTATAATCCGTCTCGCTGTTTGATTGCTTGTATCTCTTGTGAGCAATTTTCTTTTGAAATATAAGGTTTTTAAGGTTGTTTGTAAACCAAACCGGAAATCTAGTACTGATTTGAGACTGCTTCAGAGGCACAACCATTTCAAAACAGTTATAGAGTACAGTATAAAAATTATTTAGCATTACATTGATATCGTCGTCTAAAATTAATAGCTTATAATGGCTATTAAGAAACTTGAAGAAAACTATCAATACAAATAAAATTTGCTTGTTTAAAGTCATAGTATGAGTACTTTCCACAATTCAAATACTTTAAACTCTTACAGGATATGGACAGTTCCAATGCAGGGTGATAGAGATCACAATTTACTAACCCATCACACTTTACAATTGACTCAAGTTCAAAATTAGCAAAACAGAGATCCAGAATGATATTGTGATCGTTAATCACATCGTTCAACTGGGATAAGCCTAAAAATGTAGTAGTGTCACATAACAAGATTTCACTTGGTGATTTAATGTTACCAGGTAAGAGACCCAGGCAATCGACACTAGGAGACCATGCAATATTAGACAGGTTATAATCTCCCACGACCAACCCATGCTGAAATGCATCGCACGAACTATTCACTGAGCTTAGGTGATTTTCATAGACAGAGATATCCATTAAAGGCGGGATATATACACAGCCGATGCAGGACCAGAACCAGTACTGGGAATAGCTGATAACACAGCTAAAGAAGCCCTCTCCAGGTGGACACAAAATCAATTTGTAGATAAATGAAGAGAGTTTCCAGGCCTAACTCATTCAAAGTTGGTGGTGAATCTGCCATCAGGAGTGAGAACCGGACAGCTTCTTCAACTTGGCCGGCAGCAGGTACAGACTGTAGTTGGCATGTACACCGTCCATTGTCGGCTAAGAAGCCACATGAACAAGATAGGGCTCTCTGAAGAAACGGAATGCCGCTTGTGCTTTGAGGATGAAGAAACAATGGAGCATGTTATATGCCACTGTACAGCAATGGAAAGAACCAGACAAACAGTCTTTGGAAATACTCAAATCACACTTGCAGATTTGAAAACTATCCACCCCAGAAAGCTGTTCGATTTCTTGGAAAGGATCGAGCCTCTGGCATAGTGGAAAACACAGATGTGAGCCACAATAGACCAAGGGTCACAGTGGAGGGTCCTATTTGGACCCACTCATGTGTACAAATACAATACATACAAAAGATTGAATGTGATGAAATTGAAAGAATTGTTGAAGAAAGTGGTTAGACATTGCCCTATATTCACTACAATACTACCTAGACAAAGAATAGTAAACCATTCAATTTGACATTTCATTTTATGGGTACTTACTGTTTGTTGTCTATTGTATATTTTTTTGTAATTTGAAATAAAGAAGCATTCTATTCTATAGACAATTTAGGTGGATTTCAGATAATTTAAGAAGCATGTATAGTGGTAACATATACTTAATATAAATTACTGCCAATACTATGCCCCTCTATTACTCTATAGGTACACTGTAGGATGGATATGAACAATAACCCTACACTCTGTATGACAAAATGCAAAAAACAGAGCTTTTTGTCAGTCAGTAAAAATTTATATGAATAAAACAAGGAATTCAAATATGAACTGGGAAGCTTAACAAACCCCAAACTATGAAGAAATATCTGTATTCTTTATAAGCCAAAACTTACCTGTGATCCTTTCAGTATCTGCCGAGATCAATTTTCGAGGATTAAAACACAAAGTAAGCTTGTTTTGTACCCTGGGACTAACCCCTACAGCTAGGTGTCTGCTGTGGAGGGCTACCAGTGTCAATTCCGTGATTTTCGTCCTGTTGTTTTCCAAAGAAGGAAGCCCGGTAGTTTCCAAATCTAGAAAGGCAAATGTTTGGATGCCAGCCATTTGTGGGCGAAGTAATGCAGATCTGATTAAAAATTGTTTGGTAAAAGCGCGGAACATTTCATTCTTACACCGCGCTATTAATTTGCTATCTTATCATGTTTGTTTTAAGTTATGATTCACTAAAAATCAAAATATCTAAAATAAATAATATAATATAGGTACAATGTAAACAGTAAAGATATCACTCAGCTAGTCACGTGTTCACAAACGTCACTAATGTCAGCAAAGCAGGCCTGCCAATACAATTTTTAAAAATCCACTAGGAATGAATCATTTTTCTACTAAAAATTACCTAGAATTTTATTGACATGCACTAAAAAATCTGCTAGGTGCAAATATTGCAAAAAATAACAAGCTATAGACAGAGTACAAATAATATCGAGTAGATCCACTCAGCAAAAATCGTTTGATGTTTTTGCATCAAATGCAAAAACCGCAGCACGGTAAAAAATAAGTTTGTACTCTACCTGCAGTCTGCAGTAGCGAGCAGTCTGTGGTCTGAGGGGAGAGATCCAAAAAGTATTCGCTGATGCGAAATTAAAAACAATTTCTGTAGGTCGGGTGACAAGAATACTTCTTGTGGGTATGCGAATTCGATGTTTTTCTAACCCAAGAATCGTAAACTCTAACATCGTCGCAGGATCTATTAGTAGTTGGGAAGCGAAGCGAAGTCAAGAGTCTCTAACGAAGCCTTGTTAATGATACTCATATATTCAATTAAATATATGATGTTACTAGACTCTAGAGAAAGCACACCCGTCCCATCCACCCGTCCACCCTACGTTTCGCGATGCAAATAGTTGTTTGTAAGTCCGCAGATGGTCTAGGGGTCTGGATGATTAGCCTTCACTTCGGCGACCAGGGTTCAAACCCCGTCGGCTTTTTTTTATTTTTTTTTCAGGTTATATTTCTAAACAGTTTTTTTCTTGATTTCGGACATGTCTTGGATTAGTTTTGGGTAGCACTTGGTTAGTTTCCTTTTCTCGAGCCCCCGTAGCGAGCGAAGCGAGCGGAGGGTCATCATTGATTTGTATAGGAGTGGATAAGCAATAGCCGCCTGTCGCACTATTCAAAAGTGGCAACCTATGGGTGAAATAACAGGTTTCTGCGCATGACAAAATCGACGCAACATGGAAAAACGTAAGCAAAGAAGATACCGTTTTGTCATGCGCACTAAAACACTTGCCGTCTCAGCAGGCGTCGGTCAGGATCGAACTTTGCTTTTGTCTTTGACGTGTTTTCGTTTTGACAGCGCGGGGTTTTGAGTTAATAATTCGAGTTTTTACTTTTTTTTACTTTTTTTGGACCTAGTGTCTGTGGTTGCTTAATTAGTTTTAGTTTAGTGGTTCACGTTTGTGGTTTGTACGTAACCTATTTTGATTTTCGTTTAAATTGAACAATACGCACATAAACAATGGGCGATGCTACCAAAATAGAATCCTGAAAGTGTATGGTTGTGTTTTGTAGTAGTAGAGGTAAAATACCCGGGATTTCCTATTTCAAGTAAGTCTAATTATTATAAGTATTACTTATTTATACCTTATTGTTTGTTTTACTACGCTAACTGGGGCCTATTTTACAATCGGCAAGACTCCTCTACCGAATATTTGGTGAAATAATCACTTTCGAAGTCCGGGCCTGTCTATTTACCTTCACGGTGCAACAGCTAGCTCCTACTAATTTTCTAATGCGCAAGTCCAAATAGAAATATCTTTGTTTACATTTCGCGGTCGTAAATTTGCCATGTTTGGTCTATTTATTGCTTATCCACTCCTATACAAATCAATGAGGGCCATGCGTCAAGTGAAATATTCATAAGGGAGGACGGGTGGGTGGAACGGGAGTGCTCTCTCTAGAGTCTAGTGTTAATGTTCTTCAACGACTGTGAATTTTTGCTTTTTGCCTTTCCGGGATCTGAACTGCAACTAATTTAAATTTTAATTCTAGCGACGCTCTTCAGGGCTGGATATTCCCACCCGACTGTGCAAAACCAATCGAAGGCGATAATTTTTGGCGCGATTGAAAAATCGGTTGGGCTATCGTCGGTTGAGAATTCCAAACCGCCGATTCTAGAATCATGGAACTGCCGCCTTTTACATTCTTACGCGGCTTGCATTTTTAACCAGTGGCATGATTAAATGCTAAAGGAAGTTTTTTACAACACTTCTTAGGGAGTGACAATCACGCACTATCCGTGTACAACTGGAAACACCTAGAACGGCGCTTTACAAAGACTCCTTTGTCTGGCGCACTGCATTACTGTGGAACTCACTCCCAGGACATCTGTTCCCCCCCTAATTATACAACCTAAAACTATTCAAGAACCATGGTAATCAACATCTTCGCAGACACCGTTCGTCGAGTGCCAAAAAAATACGGATGTGTGTTATATTGGAGATTGATTCAATATATTTATTAAAGCATTGTATTTTCCTTATACAATGATTAAAACAATCTTCTACCTTAAATTTGAAGCCCTTTTATACATTAAATGTAAACAGCTGGATTATAGAAGTTGGGAAGTTATGGAAGTTTTTCTGCTAAATATTAATATTGGTCAAAATGACAAATCTCTTAAAGATGTATGGTTATTAATATTTATTTCAAACTTGAGATTGAATACTGCTCTCAAGAGGAACAACAGTTCTATTTGTATGTAGTAAATAGTAAACGTACACAGAAGAAGCCATATTTCTTTAAAACGAATTATGCCTTCAATAACTTTATTTGAGGGAAGCAAAATCGGCAATTCCTAGAAAAGTGACGTAACATAGCATTGCGTAATTCCATTTTCATCCCACACACCACTTGGAAATCGCACTGCGCATTTAATAATAGAATAAATATCGATCGATCACCCCTCAGATTGCGTAGTTTGTTCAGATAGGTCCAGAATATGGGACATTGGCGGAGATCATTTCTCTTAAAATATATGAAAATAGGCTGAAGGTTTGATATAGGGTCTAGACTTCTACAGACTAAGAGTAATCTTTGTTCTATTGTTTTTTATTTAGGTTGTAATAGAATGATATGGATATGAATGGACGATAAGGATGTGCTCCTCCTCTAGCTTCGCTGTAAGTTTCCAAAGAGAATCAGATGTGTGGATTCTGGACATCCAACTTAAGTTCAGAATGTTTACGGAAATAATAGATGTCCACATGACGACCATGACGTTCGAATTATATATCTACGCCAAGGTCCAAAATATTGACAAACACATGTAATATGAACATAAACAGTATTAACATGTTCAACTTGACTGGACTTCCTATTTAATCATGAACAATGAGACAGAGCCTTTGCCGGATGGTCGTCTTCTCACAACTATTTCTCGCAGAACCGAAATAACTGGATTAGGTTGGATATAGGAGGAGGAAAGTGTGGCATCCATTTACGGAGTAATCGCGCAGGCATTGGACTATAAGAGGAAGGTATACTTTCCTTGTTAGAAAGCCCCCATTTATAATATGGGCTTTCTATAGGGCGAGACCAATCGGGAGAAAAACTTCGTAACGGTACGTCGGATCGCTCTGGGACTTATACCTATCGACTTGGAATCGAAGAAAAAAATTTAAATTTTTTGTCTGTATGTGTGTGTGTGTGTATGTGATGAAATCGATTACAGGCCGCAATTTTGAAGATAGCGACTTGAAATTTGGCATAGAGGTAGAGGTCCACAAACCCTCGGAACCTATTGATTTTGGTTACGATCGGTTAATATACAGGGTGTGAAAACCGTTTTTTTGCATTTTTG
>JAEQML010057622.1:0-31823 GCA_016904865.1 Pissodes strobi
GAGGTCATAAGCGAAAATCACCCAAGCACTTTGCCTTTCATGACAAGGGTCTAAAGATATGAGAGCATATTGAAAATGCAGAAGGGGATCGTAAGGTATGCTCCATTATTTTTTTTGTTTTGAAAAGTGAAGCTATCTAATCACTAAGTGGGATGAGCATGTACCACAGAAGTAAGGGATCGCTAAAAACAAGTATGGGATCGTAAGATACGTACCCCTACTTCTCTGGAAAAATACAGGCATCTTTGAGGAAGAGCTCATAAGCGAAAATCATTTAAGCACTTTGCCTTTCATGACAAGCTGCTAAAGATATGAGAGCATATGGAAAATGCAAGAAGGGGATCGTGAGGTATGATCCATTATTTTTTTTTTGTTTTGAAAAGTGAAGCTATCTAATCGCTAAGTGGGACGAGCATGTATCACAGAAGGGACCGTCAAAAACACGCATGTGACCGTAAGATACGTGCCCGTACTTTTTTCTGATCATCTGCGGAAGAGCAGTATTAAGCGGTATTAAGTCAGCCTCTGGAGCGTTATTGAATTTAACTCTATTTTAATGTTGACATTTTACCTACTGGCACTCAAAAACTAGAAATCACCCAAGAAGTTTGCCTTTTATGACAAACCCATAAAGCTAAGAGAGTATATTGAAAATGCAAAAAGGGAGAGGTTCGGAAAAGTGAAGATATCATTTCCAAAAAGTAAGGGATCGTAGGATACGTGCCCTTATTTTTTTCTGGAAAAGTAAAGGCATCTAAACCGTAAACAAAAAGTAAGGACGCATAAAAAAGTATGGGATATAAAAGTTGGGCATCCCTTTTCTTTTTCCTTGACACTGAGATGTAAGGGGTGCGTAATATTTCGCCCTGTAAAAAATGGCTGAATATAATTATTTTTAACTATTATGACACCATTTGTTGTTGTCCATTCCTTCAAGGAAATTCATACTGATTCAAATCCATTGCGTACACGATATTTATTTCCCAGGGTGCCTTGTACCTAAAAAAAAACCTCACGAAACTAATCTGGGATCTTCATACAAAACGGTCTCTAATAATTTAGAAAAGTTGGGCCCAAGTAGAAAGTCAGCACATAACTTTTTGGTAATTTATAAACAGCGGCTTAAACCGAAATTCCTAGGGTTCGATCGACGGAGCCAAGATATTTTGCAGGATCACGTAGGGGGAGTTTGAAATACGTCGAACGGTATTGTTATTCACGAGCTGCTCTGGATATAAAATTCTGACATCTCTGGGCTTTCCAAGACACACAAGTCTGGCAAAAAGACGCGCACAAGCACCGTCTGGCGTATAATGAATTAATAAGGTCTCCGATTTGACAGGTTTATAACCATAATTTAGGTAAAGAGGATACTGATGTTATGTGTATAACAGCTTGCGTGAAGCTCTTTTACGATAGAATATGCATTGTCGTAATGCTTCCAGTTTACGGCGTAATAAAGTTCCGACAGAGAAAATCATTACCCGTTTTTAGACTTGACAGAATAATGATTTTCTTACTGGGGAGGCGGGCGGCAGGTTACTGAAAAAGCCTGCGCCATAAATCGAAATTATATTTAGCTGAAGGTGCAAGAAAATTCAATTATTTTAGATAATAACGAGATAATTGCCCGGAAAGCACAACCGTTTTTTTACATAACTATTAGTTATGATTACTCATTTAACCAGTTCCTAAAGGCAAGAGTTGCTCTAACACTATAGTAAAGGATCGTAAGTCTCTTGATCATATGCCTCTTCTTTTGCTTTGTTTATTACTTATACATCCGGCTAGAAGGACTATGAGAAGTAATGTATCCCTTTCTTTGATTTAGTATTTTGTGTTCTTCTCGATCACCCTCCTCTACAAATAATGTCGAAATTATCTCTTCTATTGCTTGATGAGTAATATCATATAAAGGTACAGTTCTTTCTGCGGTTGTAACAAGGAGAGATTATATTGTTATAGAATGTGAGGGAACAATACTAACTAATAATACAGCCAAAATCAACACACTCAGACTTCTTGAAAAGAAAACATCCATGCCTTTGTCCCATATGTCCTCCATGTCGGTGTTCGTTTATCCATAGATAAATCCCTCATCATCCCTTTTAAATTCTATGACCGGTTCACAATTTCTTGGTTTATTTGGCCGCGAATAGCTTATTTGAGACGCGCATCATTTTATAGGTCGTTATTTACGGCCACCGCCTGGGATTAGCGGCAATGTTCGTTATCCCGAAACGTCCGGACAATTTAATTGGATATTGAGATAATACCGCTGCCCGAAATTGCATCAAATCCGCTTAATCGGGAAAAAAGTTATTCGGATAACCGACGGCAGATAAACACAAATACGGACCGAATTTGCTGCGGCTAAAATCTCGCTTGCAAAAGAAAATCTATTTTATTAGAGTAAGGATGGATATAAAAGATCACAAATAATAATTTATGTATATGTATCTAGACATACTGTAAGATGTGCATTATTAGCAAGGAAATAATATAAACAAAAAAAACAAATTTTATGCTCCATCCAAGCTTCTTTTCTGATAAATTTTCATTTTGCATTGGCCATTGGAATAAAAAAGCAACAGACAAATACCAGCTGCCACTTTTGATTTGTCTCAATCCACCTTACGCAAAAAAAATCAGTAATTTTGCTACTTTTACTCTTATAAATTAAAAAAATCGAAGAATACATCTTCGGAGTCATTTCCCCCCGAGTGCAATCCATGCGTACAAATTATAAGCCCCCTCCCCTCTCAATCCTCTCATATATACATTCTCTTTTTTAGTACGTTTTAATCAACTTTAACGAATAAATATAATTTAATCCATTATACCAAAAATAAACAATACCCAGCTACAGTTATAACATCACGAAACGTGGAAATAATTGCTACCTACTAACACGTACAATAAAATGTAATTCGTTTTTATAAAATATTGGGCGACTTCATTTTATATTTCTGGGAAAACTGTTATAAATATGACTACTGACAAAATGAAATGGGGATATTGCCAATGTGTCACTCAAATGTTCGATGACAAGGGAATCTATATTAAGCCTTAAATACACATGTGAGTAATAAACTGATACAGAATAAATTTATTTCGGAATAGCATGTTAAAATGAAGGGGCGATAATCAACAAATAGGATTCCCTATAAAAAATAGAAATATGAAATAAAAGTTGAGTATTTTCTAAAAAAAAAAAACAGTTTAGTAGAAGTAATCACATTTATTGCATTAACAAAACGTAAGAATGCTTGCTGAACAGGAAGGAATTGGGCTAATAGGGTTAGTTTAAATTTTCCCGACGATCTGCCCCAATTTCATTAAAACAAAAAATGCGGTGGTGGAAATGTGGTAAGAATTAGAATAGTTGTAAAATGCAATTTTCGTCTTAATTTTCTCCCTCACTCCCCCCAATTATGTCTTACAGAAAAAATCCGTTGACCTGTAAAGATTCTTGTTGAAAAATAGGGTGTTCAATTTGTTTCCCTCACTTTCCCCAATTTTATTTTAGGCAGCAGACCCTCACTTATGGTAGCCTCGGACCGAGTAAGGGTATTGTACCATTAGACTGCAATTGATGAAAAAATCATCAGATGGAAGCCAGAACTTCACAGGACCACTGATGATATGATGTATCATGTCATCATCATTGTAAAACGCGATGTATCTTCTCAAATTGAGGCCTTTCTATCTTTTTAAAACGTAGAGATCCTGGCAAACATTGGGGTCCAGCGTTATCGGGGAGGGGGAATGTGTGAACTAAAACATTTAAACTGTCAATTAATTATCACTCTGTCCTAAGTATAAACTTGAACTTAGAGAATATTATGCAAACATAAAAGGCAACTGATCAGATTTATGTTACGCCAATGTGTTCTCATGCGCGCCCTTCTGTTCTATAAATAAATCGCTTCCGATTGGTGTCGCCCAACCTATGCCGTTTCTTCGCTTTGCAAGGCAATCGCGATTCGTTACCCGCGCACTTAATGGTGAAATGCATAAGCGAGAAAGAGACAGTAAACAGTAGTACGGATGTTTTTCGGATGAAGGGTAGATAGGCAAGAAGGCTGTGAGCGTTAGTGACGAGACTAGCGTCAGCATGTAAAAATTGTAAAACAGTTCACCTTAAAGTCTGGATTAAAGTTGTAAAATTGAACTTTAGTTTTAATTAACCCAAGTGGGGATATCTTTAGGCAACCTCAAAGCTTTCAAGATCCCTGCACATACATTTTTTGGTCCTTCGAAGCGAATATCAAGCTGAAAACCAGTTCAAAGTACCTCAAAAACACGTGAGAAAATGGCGCTCATACCTACCTGTTGAGCTGGGGAATGATGCAAGATGCAATACCGAATGGAATTCAATGGAAATGTGAAAGTATAAGGTCAGGCCTATCCAATATTATCCTATACATTTAAACCAATAACGAAGCTATTTGAACCACCACATTTTTTAATTTTTAAACAGCATATGTATTGGCTACGATTTGACTGTCCTTTGGTTATTTTTATAAGCTGGATACTTGGTTTTTTCTATTGAATTTTAACAATCCTAGACAGCCATTTGTTTTAATATAGTCAGGTAAACATTAAACCCTCATGAATTATTGTTTATTTAACCCATATTTTTGAAATAAAAACCCAGCCTAGTATTTTATAATTTTTAACCCCAATAAACCTCCAAAATGACAAAAAAAGAGGTAGTAAAGTTAGCAACAATGAACCTCAGCAAGATCAAGTTAATAAAGAACAACTAGATATTTATAATATTCTCTTCTAAAAATAGATTTAAACGCCCGTTTAAGCAGAATTGAAGCTATTCTTGGCGAAATTGAGCATGTTCAATTAGAAATCGAGCAAGTGTGTCTTAATAATGAATTCGAAGAATTAAACGAGCAAGAAAATGAGCGCGAAGCCTTTGAAAATCTGTACTATGATAATATTTCTAATGCTAAATTAATTCTAGAAAAAATAAATGCCTTGCATGTAACAGTTCCAAAGGACCAGGTGATTTCAGGCCCAGTGGCGCACTTACCCTTTTTTCAATCAGGTGGTCAGTATGGTCCACGTCTCCCCCCTATACCGTTACCTAAATTTAGTGGTTCTTATGAAACATGGACCAATTTTAGGGATACCTTGGTCTCACTTATAGATAAAAATACACAAATTAATAATGTAGAAAAATTTTATTATTTGCAATCCGCTTTACAAGGGGAAGCTTCTCAAATTATTGGCTCTTTAGCTGCTACTGACAACAGTTATACTACAGCATGGTCTCTGTTGCAGGAAAGATACGAGAATCGAAAGGCAATTATACATTCCCATGTCAAATGTATTTTTGATTTGCCCATTATTAAAGAGGAATCATATATACCATTACGAAAGCTTTTAGATTCATTTCAAAATCATTTTAAATCACTGCAAAATCTGAACGAGCCTGTAGACCAGTGGTGTACACTTCTCATTTACCTTTGAAATTCTAAATTGGATTTTAATACCCGTAAGGAATGGGAAAGCTTTTCTAAGGATATTGATAGACTAGCAACACAAGATATTTTAACATTTCTATCACAACGTTGCCGTTTCCTAGAATCTTTAGATTTTAAATTAAATACTAAGAAATCATTTGGTAAATTTGAAAAGCCATTTGAACGCAAGACGTTGGTCTCTTAAAATTCTATTTCTATTTGTCCTATGTGCAAAGATAAGCATTTTGTTTACTTTTGTAAAAAATTCATAGATTTGCCTGTATCAGGTAAGTTTTTTGAGGCAAAAAAGGCAAATTTATGTACCAACTGCTTGCGGCGAGGACACCGGAATGGAGAATGCAAGTCAGCTCACACCTGTAGACAATGTCAAGGTAAACATCATACACTTTTGCATAACGAATCTAACCATAATTCACATGTTAATTCTAACCCTTATAAACCTTCTTATCAATCTCACTCGGGATATATGCAACACAATCAATCACCACCCAGCCTAGATGCCAATTTGAATCCTACAAAGGTTTCTAACTCTAAAACTTTAATCCTAAGCGAAAGGGCAAATCCTCAAATTGCATCTTGTGGTTCTAATCATAACCTACATAATTGTGCAGCATGTAATAGTGCAACTTATGCAAATTCAAACCTAACTTGCCCCAATGAACCTATACATTTCGCCATACCGAATGGGGGTCAAAATACTCAAAATTTGCACTGCACCAACCAAAATCCTAATTTCTTTGTGCTTTTATCTACTGCATTGATATAAGTCTATGACAAAAATCACAAACCCATACTTTGCAAAGCTATTCTGGATAATGGCAGTCAATCAAATTTCATTAGTGAAAAAATATTTAAAAAACTTGATTTGTCTTATCACCCAATAAGTATGTCTGTTTCAGGCGTCGGCCCAGATGTTACAAATCTCAGCAAACGCACCCAACTGCACATAAAATCCACTATTAATAATTTATCTGTAAAAATACTCACATTAGTGATTAACAAAATCACAGAACTCACACCCCAATTTCCCATTGATCTTTCTCGAGTAAAGTTTCCTAATGATTTGCGTCTTGCTGATTCGGAGTTTCACACACCATCAGAAATTGATGTTTTAATAGGCGCCGGTTTGTTCTATGACCTTCTTGGTCCGAAACAAATAAGAACCGGTAAAGGTAGCCCTATTTTACAGGATGGGTCATAAGCGGTCCAATATCCTTACTAGTGAATGTTTCCTATAATAACACCCCTAGCCAGTCACTTGTCAGCGCCAATGTACTTCAAAACAGTTTAGAAAAATTCTGGTTGACAGAGGAAACAACAGAACAAATTCCCCAAACCCATTCTAAGGAAGAACTTGAATGCGAAGAACATTTTCAAAATACAACTCGTCTTGACCCAACCGGCAGATTCATAGTAGAACTTCCTACTAGGTCTACAGTTTCTGAGCTAGGTGATTCTTTGCAGCCTGCCTCAAGGCGTTTTCATTCACTAGAAAGAAAGCTTGACAAAAACTCTGAAACTAAAAGGGCTTATGCGGATTTCATTAATGAATATAAATCCTTAGGCCATATGTCTGAAATAAATCCTGACCTGCCTAGTTCTTCTAAATATCCAATCTATTACCTTCCACATCACTGCGTGGAAAAGCATGATAGCACCACGACACGCTTGAGAGTCGTTTTCGATGCCTCGTGTGTTTCAAGTACCGCCCATCCCTGAATGACACCCTCAAGGTCGGTCCTAATGTTCAAAATGATCTTTTCTCAATCCTTTTAAAATTCCGTAAGTATGATTATGTCCTTACTGGCGACATCGCCAAAATGTACAGATAGATTCTATTATCCAGTTGTTGCAGTTGCGCAACCTTCAGCGCATAATATGGCGCGATGACCCTAATGAGAAATTTCGACATTTTCAACTTAATACCATCACATATGGAATGGCTAGTTCCTCCTATTTAGCTACTCGTTTTATAAAGGAAATTGCTGATCGTTCTGCAGATGATTATCCCCGTGAGAGCAATCTACTTCGTTTTGACTTCTACGTCGATGATGTTTTAACTGGGTCTGATACAAAAGAAGAGCTTATCACCTTGCGGAAGAATCTTATTAGTTTGCTAAAAACCTACGGACTTGAATTGAGAAAGTTCTGTTCGAATGATCCTGAAGTACTATCTGATTTAACTTCTGAAAGTTCAAGCAGTACTGATTTTATACTTAATGACTCTCAGGGCACAAAAACTCTAGGCATTTCTTGGAACTCCAATCAAGATTTGTTTATATATACTTCAGCCATTGAATCCCGCCTTAAACCAGTTACCAAGAGAACAATATTGTCGCTAATTTCACAAATCTTCGACCCTTTGGGTCTCCTTGGTCCAATGGTAGTTCAAGTCAAGATCCTTCTCCAGAAACTATGGCTTCTCAAGATAGATTGGGATGAACCAGTTCCCTTAGAAATCTTTCGAATTTGGAAAAATTTTACCTAGTTGACTACTTTAAGATTCCTCGACAAGTCACAATTAAAAATGCTATTTCCCTTGAACTTCATGGATTTAGTGACTCCTCTATTAAAGTTGTAAAATTGAACTTTAGTTTTAATTAACTCAAGTGGGGATATCTTTAGGCAACCTCAAAGCTTTCAAGATCCCTGCACATACAGCAACCAATGAAAACGCGAGCGATTATGAACCTTAAAGTCTGTAAATGTTATTATATAAATAGTCGAGCGAACCATGAGTTCGACATCATTGGGCTGCAGTCTAAAGATTGTTCTACGGATACCCTAATCCCCAGGCCGACACATGTAGGGGTCCGCAAATTTTTGTTTGCATACTGAAATGTAAGGGATGCGTAATACATACATGCTGACCTGAACTTCGAATCTGCATGGTTTCCTCAAGTTTTCTCCCCACTTGTCCCAATTTTATTCTAAAAGAAAAATCTGTAGACTCATTAGAATTCTTGCTCCTCCCTGCGCAATTTTCGATTTCTTGTCTTAATTTTTCCCTTCACACTATCCAATTACGTTTCATAACAAAAATCTGTTGACCAGTAAGGATTCTTGTTGAAAACTAGGGTAGTCTTAAGTGTAATTCTCAATTCTTCTGTCTATTTTTTTACTCTCACTTCCCTCAATTTTATTGTACAAGAAAAATATGCTGACCCGAACTTATTCATGCAGATCCGTGCTTGTGGCGGAGAACAGGATAGTTCTACATTTTTTCTTGCCATTATTTCCAATTTTACTCTAAAAGAAAGATCCGTTAATTAAGATTTCTGGCTGATTTCTGCATGTGGTGGAAAATAGGGCAATTCAAAATGCAATTTTCGATATTCTTGCCCTAATTTTCCCCACACTCCCTACAATTATATGTGTTGATCAAAAAAAATATTGCCGCCTCTACATGTGTCGGCTTGGGGATTAGGGCATCCGTAGAACAACTTGGAATGCGTTCCTATACACTGCAGCCCAATGACGTCGAACTTGGTTCGCGCGACTATTTATATAATAAAATTTGATGACCTTAAGGTTCATAATCGCTCGCGTTTTCAATGGTTGCCTTTTATTTTTACATAATATTTTCCAAATTCAAGTTCGTACTTAGGAAATTTAGATCGAGGGCAATATTGCCGGCAATATTTCCTAAAAGCGGCAACTTAGGGCAACTTAACCTGTGAGGCTCAAATTCACTTAAATAGTATGCTTGGTTAAAGGCAGGAGCAAAAAAAATAATGAAGTATTGAACAATAATTTATTATATCAACCTAAAAAACAAATTAAGAAATAATAGCATAGAAAAAAGAACAGTTATTCTTCTGTAGCTTACGCAGCTGAGAATTTTGATTGAAGATTGGAAGTTTTGGAAGTCGATATCCTAGTCTGCTTCCGACCCCGACTGATCCGAAGTCTGCCTGTGCTTCTACGGTTTTAGATGAAGATGGAGTTGCTGTATATTTTTCATTGACGTTGGTTCAATGTTACGAGTTGTATTTTGTGCAACTTGGTAGTGGAAGTGGGTGTTTTCGATCTGTGCATAAGTTTCCAAATTATGGGGGAATAAAATGTGGGCAATATTGCCAATAATGTTGCTATAATTGACAATATTGTCGAAAGTGTTGCCATAATTGTGGTAAAAGTCTCAAATTTTCGGCAATATTGCTGCTATAAAAATTGCCTAGTGTTGGCAACTTAAAAAGATTTGGGCAGTTTTCCGGGAATATTCCTAACATGGCAATATTGTCATTAGGCAACATTGCCGACGGCACATTGCTACTTAGGAGGAGGTGGAGGTGGGTGTGGTTAGTTTGGGTTAGTTGGGATTTTGTTGACAGTATTGATCTCTCAATTGAGAACAAATTTTCTCTGTTTATTCAGAACCTCAAATCTGCATTCCTAGAGTCATTCCCTGAAAGGACATACAAAGTAAAAAGGGATGATCCTCATAAAGTTTTATGGTTTACAGACACATTGCGTCAGATGAGAGACAGACTACGCTTTTTGCAGGCTTTTTATAACAAGCATCAAACCCCAAGAAATAAGGAGGAGCTTAAATATTTTTAAAAAATATATAACCAAGCTTTAAAACAGGCAAAAAAAGATGCAAATGATAACCTTATTGCGACCTCAAAGAATCCGGTGAAGAGTATGTGGTCTATCATAAATAGTCAAAGAGGGCTTTCGGGAAACAGCAGACAGCAACCGGACATCCCACCTGAACAATTCAATGAATATTTTAGTACTATTGTTACAAATATAGTTGATGGTATTTCCCAAACAAACCGAGATCCTCTGGGATACCTGTTCCGTCTGTGAGCTTTTCTTTCCAGCAAGTTACTGAACAGCAAATATTAAAAATAATTCAAAACCTAAAAAACAAAAACAGCACTGATATTTTTGGTTCCTCTGTTAAAGTTGTCAAACATATTAAGGGCCTAATAGCTAAGCCACTCACAACCTCATAAACCAGTGTTTTTCGTCAGGTATTTTCCCAGCAGTGCCTAAGAGGGCAATAATCAATCCAATCTTTAAAAAGGGGGAGAAAACTGAAGTAGCCAACTACCGCCCTATTTCCCTACTTCCAATTTTGTCTAAGGTGATGGAGAAGTGCATGGTGGATCAAATATCATTCTTTTTTGAGACTAATGCACTTTTCTCAAATTGTCAGTTTGGTTTTCGCTCTGGTAGAGGCACAGCCATGGCAGTTCTGGACCTCATCTGTACCATCGTGGATGATTTTGAGGATGGGAACTACAGTATAGCACAGTTGTTTGATCTCAGTAACGCTTTTGACTGGGTCTCACATGAAATCCTACTTAAAAAGCTTGAATACGACAAATCCTCAGAAGCTAGCATTGCTTTGCTTAGATCATATCTGGAGAAACGACCCCAAATGGTTAGAGTGGGTAGTAGACTGTCTGGAGAAAGGGTTTTGAATCTTGGTGTTCCTCAGGGCTCCATCCTGGGTCCGTTTCTTTTCCTGGTATATGTGAATGATTTGCCTATTTGTAGTTCCATAGCTAAATTTGACCAATATGCGGATGATACATATACCGGGAGCCGCAGCCGGAGCCAGGTTGTAGTGGATGAGTTGGCAGGCATGGCACAGTCGGAAGCCAGGCTGTGGTTTGATACAAACAAGTTATCGCTAGATAAGACCCAAAAAATGCTGTTTTCCCTAAGAAACTGCGAGGGCATGAATGCTGAGGACAGCGTCAAGTTTCTGGGAGTCCATCTGGACCCAAAACTTAGCTGGCATGTTCATGTTGAGTCCGTTTGCAAGAGACTCCGAAGCACTGTGTTTTTGTTGAGAAGCTTGGCAGCATGTGTTTCTCTGGATACTCTTCTGACATCTTATCATGCGCTGTTCCATTCCACCATCTGCTACAGCCTATTGCAACTAGGGTGTTTGCCTTGCAGAGGAGGGCCATAGGAATCGTTGCTGGGTTGGGTTACAGAGAGGACTGTAGGCGGGCATTTCGCGAGTTCCAGATCTTGACTCTTCCATCTGCTTATATCTATGAGTGCCTCATGTATGTCAGGAGTAATATAGAACTCTTTGAAAGCCACCATAATATCCACGATTACCCCACTCGCCATGGGAGTGACTTAAGGGTTGCCCGCTGCCGTCTCTTAAAATCGCAGTTAAGGCCAGAGTTTATTGCGGTGAAATTCTTTAATAAACTACCGGTAATTGCTAGAGAGCTCCCACTTAATTCCTTTAAATGCACGGTTGGGAGAATTCTGCTGAGGAATGCATTTTATTCAGAACAAGAATTCTTTGAGTGTGGTCCAGAGTCGTTTTTAAATGTCTAATTTTAATATGTTAGTGTCAGTTATTCTTAATTTAATTATAAACTTTATTTTAACATACATATGTCTGTCCTACATCTTTTTAACATTTTGACCGTCCATTATGTTTTGTAATATCTGTCAATTTTGCTGTGATACACTTAAGTACTGTCTTTTGTTTTTACCTAGCTTTAAGAATTTATATACTTATTTTTGACGTATGTAAAAATTACCTTGTAATTTATGAACATGAATAAATTGTCTAAATTAGGACAGAGTAATAATTAATTAGCAGTTTAAATGTTTTAGCTCACAACATGCTCCCTCCCTGATAACGTTGGACCCCAACGTTTGACAAGATCTCTACGTTTTAAAAACATTCGTGAACACATCATATTATCAGTCGTCCTGTCAAGTAATAGCTCCCATCTGACCATTTGTTCATCCATTGCAGTGAAATCTGGTGGTACAATGCCCCTACTCGGTCCGAGGCTACCATAAGTGAGGATCTGCTCGGTGGGATTGTTAAAGGTGGCCTATATTTTTTGTAAAAGTAATAAAAATATATCTTTAAAACATCTTAGTATGAAAATGATTCGTTACTGAAAACAATTTCTTGAGTGTATTTGTATAAAATTGAATACAATACTCTTGTCTTTATACCATCAAACAATATTTATTTGATACCTACACCTATTTTAGCAATTCAACTTACTTGTTTACCATTAGTTAATATTATAGCAGTTTATTCGACTCATTGAACTTCCTGACCTGACTTTGATTATAACATATAATTGTAAACTTATCCCAATTTAAATGTGCCTGGAAATCATTATTTATTATTTTCCAACCTACAATAATTGATTGTTGAATTATTATACCATTTTTGATCAGAATTTTATGTTGTAACTTTAATAATAAAAAATTGTTTGATACATTACTTAGCTTCCAGCTTCTTTTCGTCAGTCTCTTTGTCCGGATCGTTAACTGGTGAGTTTTGATTTAATTCTGGGTGTGACTGGCGAGGTGGTTCGTGAGATATCTTAAAGAATTTTCGTTCTAGCTTGCAATGTTGGTTGCATCAATCTGTTTGATTTTGGCTTTGTTTGAGCACCGTTTCGCATGTAGTTCGCTGTAGTAATGGCGTATCAGGGGTCGTGGATTTTTCTAGCCCACCGATCGAGCGGAATAGGTGGAAGACAAAAATCTGTCGGACTGGGGTCCGCTCGACTATTTATAGGTATAATAAAATTTGCTGACTGATAAATGTTCTAGCAGCTTACAATAAATGCGATGTTACCGACGCTATTCTTGATCCTAATTGGTCTGCGCGCAAAGGAATTCCTGCGGCTTCTGTCATTTGGCTACTTATTGGTCAGACACAAGAGCTAAAATGATATTTTTTCTTTATAAATTGTCTTATTTTTTATTATTTAAGTTCTTCGTAAAATGGGTTTCACAAAATTATAGGTCCGTACCGTTCGTAAGAAGTTAACCGCAACACGTTCGAACAATCGAAACCGAACAACTTTTAACAAGAAATAAATCTTTATCGGTGGGGTGAGTAAGATAAAATTTCCAACACCTTAATCGGTATCCCTTTTAGATCTATGAAACGGCAGTGCGTAAAGTCGTTAGTCCGAATGTTAGTGGCCATCGCCAGGAATTTATGTATTCGTTTCGAATACGGCCTTCGAAGGGTTGAACCTGCGGACCTTCGGGAAACGTGTGTTAGCTACGTGTCCGTCCGGTGTCCCCCAGGACCCGTTTACCTGCACAGCGACTGATTGGGAAACGGCCGTCCATCTCGACTCGTTCTCTCAAGGTTCGCTTTGATCGTTTCTGCCCTACTGACGGCCTAATCCCATTTGGATTCCATCCGGAATAGCCGGAGAGCGTCGTACTCTTTTTTCTTTCATTAGATATATAGTTACGTGGGATGACAGGACAATTTCCTTATACTGTGAATGAAAGAGATGGAATTTAAATGTATGCTTTTCAAGCATGTTATATGTTTATTAAAGAATATTGCACCGACTGGAGAAATTCATTAATCACAAGTCGAAGCTGCATAACTGTCAAGGTTCATTTTTGGACATTAATATTACATTGCTAGTATCCGTCGCTATAAGATCAAAAAATCTTCGACGCAAGAGAAGCTTCTATCTATACAGGATTTCTAAAATGATTGACGAAATCTGAGGAATTGGCACATTGCATCTGTCGCTTGTCAATTTTGAGGTAAGTGAGTCATAATTTTTTGATCTGTTATTTTTCAACTACATGGGCTAATTTATTTTTGTCCAAATTTTGTACCACCATAAATTCTCGATTTGGACGCCACCTGCCAGGGAGATACAATTATATATTTTAAGGTGTCGGTTAATGTAGGACTTTCGGATTTAGACCAACTTTCGGCTACTTTGGGCCATCTTCCAGGATTTTGACTAATGTAAAACATCATTAGGGATTTAGACGAGGTTTCGATTAATGCTGATCGTCTTCTGGGAATTAGTTTCGGCCAATACTCATTATCTTCAGGGATTTCGACAAGGTCTGGACGTCTTCAGGGATTAAGACCAAGTATCGGCTACTGTTGATCATCTGCAAAGATTTTGAGCTGATTTTGGCTAATCTTCAGGGATTTGGAGCAAGTTTGGACGAATGCTGATCATCTCATTAGGCATCAAAAAATTACAATCTTTCTTGTATCATATAATACTAACATGAAAGTAACATTAACAAAGTGCCACATTTGTACGTTTTGCTATTTTACTAGCACTAAAATGCATTACACGTCTTAATGGCAAAATGTGGAGAAAAGGCAGCTAATAAAATTCTTTAAAGTCTTCGTCCTGGACCACTGGTGGAGCTCTAATGTGAATACCGCAATAAACAACATAACAAACTGTAAATGAACTGATCCAGCTATACTTAAGTTTCATCTCAATATTTGTCTATTTAAGGTTTTAATATATCTGCTAAATTAATTAATTTCTGTCGCACTCGAAGACACAAATTAACCAATAAATTCCCATTTTCCAATATAATTAATTTTCTTTAATACTTCCGCAAATGCATTAATATTAATTTTAACTTCTACAATAACAATCAACTCGTTTATTTTTTGCTCGCCGTCTCCAGCTTAATGGTTTATCCACCTTTATCTTTCTTAATTACAAATTCTTAAGATGTTTTCATTTCCTCGCCCATTGTTCATACTTTAACTCCAGTCATAATTCATAATTTCGCAGGTAAATTTTGTCGCAGTTTGCTTACGCTAAAATAAATAATGATGTCGCTCGCAATAAGAGCTAGGGCCATTACACTATCTAGTTCTAGTACGTGTAAAATCCTTCTTTGCTAAACTGAATAAAATCCCTGCCAGAGACCAAAAATTTGTTTGCCGAACACGCCGAGCTTTACGATGGGGATATGATGTCGCAAGCTTTGTAAGTATAAAATTATGGGTCACTACAGCTTTTATTCGCATGACGCCACTTGCTAAAAGCGTTCTAGCTAATCCTTTAAGTAAATCTTGTAAAACTCATTTCCAGTCCGGTTATAACTTGGGATATTTGCTTTGGACGGTCATTGTTTGTTTTACTAATATTGTTCAAAACTAACAGGAAATTAACTGGAGATATAGAGCTTCAGTATTTAACAAAAGAAACTATACAATTTCAGCTGATAGCGGTTTTTTCGAAACACCATCAATCTGATGTAATTTTTGGGTTTATCATAACATATTAGATGTAGAATCAGTTTTCAAAAACTTCTTTTTGGGGTGGCCGAAGTATGCGTGGTTGTGTAATTTCGAATGTTTATAGCACCGAACATTAACTACAACTACTGTTACAAGAGCTGAGCATAAACATTTTTTCAGGAGAAAAGAAATCATCTGCAGAATCAAGGGAAGTACGCTTTATTACAAACAAAGCCATCACTGAACTTCGACAACAGACTAGGGGAAAAATGGGAACATATCAACAATAGCAACGTAAACAATGCATGCACAAGTTTTCTCGCAAGCTTCACATGGTATTTTAATAAGACATGCCCGAGAAAGGTTTTCAAACAACGCTCTAAAAGCAATCCATGGTATGACGCAGTCTTGAGAAAAGCTAAAGATAATCTTCATGACCTCTATGTAGTCTCAACTACCCATAATGATGAAAGAATATTCCAACACTACAAAGAAAAGAAGAAGGAATATCGCAAAGCCATTAGCGATGCCAAAATAAACTTCAATATCGGCAAAATTTTAAACTCAAAAAATACATCAAAGGAAGTGTGTTCCATAATTAATGAAGAACTGGGAAGAACAAAGAAGAACGCAGACATCAACATAAATAAAGATAATAACCTAATATCTAACAAAAAAGATGTAGCAAACGAGTTTGGAAAATTCTTTTCTGGAGTTGCAGAAGATAAAATCCAAAGGCATTTTGGGCAGCAACTGTCTGATCCAACGCTAAGTGACACCAACATTCAATCTTTCTAATATCTGATCCTTTAAATATAATAATTAATCTCTGCCTAGAAAAGGGTAATTTTCCATCTGCTCTCAAGATAGCTAAAGTAGTACCTATATTTAAAAAAGGCGACAAGCATTGTATAGAGAACTACAGGCCAGTGTCTATTTTTAGCATGTTCTCGATAATTTTTGAAAGGGCAATATTTACAAGGTTACGAGACTTCCTTGAAAAGTACCAACTTCTGAACGACAATCAGCATGGTTTCAGATCGGGGCGATCCACTGAAGCAGCAAATGTGGTGTTAGTTAATTAACTTTGTACGGAAAGAGCTGGACCAGGGTCATGCTGTTGCAGGAGTGTTCTTTGATCTTTCTCAGGCATTCGGCACTCTTAACCTGGAATTTGTGAGTAAGAAGCTGTTTCACTTGGGAATAAGAGGCAAGGCACTTAAACTAATCATGACCTTCCTAGAAAACAGAAAACTTTTTGTAGATATAAGCGGGGTTCATTCTAGTCAATACGACATAAATATCGGAGCAGCACAGGGTTCAATATTAGCGCCACTAATATTCATACTGTTTGTAAATGATCTAACACTATCTCGGCTCCTAATGAAGAAGCTCTTCTGGAGCAACTAAACAGAGTATGCGAAGAACCGAAGGCGTCGTGTGGAAGAAACAAGTTTATCCTGAATGAGGACAAGACGGTGATGGTTCATTTTTATGGAAATGTTCCCAGGGCATCTATACAGGACAGCACTAGCCAGGTCAAGTTCTTGGGTGTCTACTTAGACCAAATAATGAATTGGGACGCCCAGATTGATCATATTTGTTCTGGGCTATCAAGAGCTTACTATGCACTCTTAAAAATTAGACATTCTGTCTCAAGGGACACTCTGATTCACATCTAATATGGAATGGCCTACCATTATATTTCCTACAATCATCTGCAAGCCAATATAAAACAAACTGATACGTCTAATCTTCAGTCTATAAAACATCAAGAATCATGTAAGGAGACATTCAAGGAGCATGGATTTCTTACACTGGTCTCAATCTGTATCATGAAATGTGCTATATACGTTTTCAAAAACAGGAGTGGCTTTGAGAAGAATGAGGACAACCACAACTATCCCATCAGGAACTCATCTGCATTATCCATCCCAAAACCCACAGCAGCACAGTATGAGAAATCACCGCACTATGCCTGTATAAAGGTATTTAATGGACTTCCAGATACTTGTAAATCGGCCAAGAACATCACAGTTAAAGAAATACCTGATAGATGCTGCCTTTTACTGCCTGAATGATTTTATAAAATAAGCGTTGCATGTTGCAATCTAATTATGCTGATATATAATTTTTGAATGAGTATTTTTTTTAAATCACTGTCTTTGCTGTATCACATGTAAAATGTAATGTAAATTTTAAAAAGAAAGTAATCTGTTGTTGATAGTTTGTAAGTTTAGGCTTAGTATTTTATATTGACCATTCTTATGTCATCCTTTGATCTTATTGGAATATATTATTTGTATTTGTATTTGTATGACAAGAAGACCCACTCAACCGCAGCAGCTTTGATGTGCCTGTGCAGCGAACGCTACAAAGGAATCGTAGTTTTTTGCTTGGTTGCTTGGTAACGGTTGGCGGACTCCCAGGTCGAATTTCAATAAAACCCGGTCAGAAACGATATTTGTGTTTGCGGTATTTTTAATCAATTTATGACGAAATTATTTATAACACTTTAATACTCTAGTTGTCTTATTTCTGGTAAACCCTATTATGGCCAGCTTTGCTAGAACTTCGACCAGTGTGTGCCGTATCAAAGGTAGCCTGCTAATATCCTGCAAGTTTTCGCGCGGAAAAGAGGACACACCGTTGACGTGCCGCCGCGGAGAGTGAACCTTTTTATCGTATAGTTAATGTTGTGTGGTTAAAGCAAGTGTGAAGGCACTTTAAGGGTTTGGACGATGAAACAGAAAACAGAGAAGTGGTCTATTTTTGGACATAGGACATCAGCTTCCAGCCATTTCTCAGAACAGAGAAACAACGAAGCAGTTTTCCCAATGGAACTGCTTTCAGCAGTCTCAGGGAACATACACTGAGGCAAGCTGTTATAGTTGCTCTTATCGTTAACAAAGGTCCAAAAGATTTTAAAATACCCAGTAATCTTCTCATTCTTCTTCTTCTCAGCCTATGTTCATCCACTCTTGAATGTAGGCCTCTTACAATGATCTCCAAGCTCGTTTGTTTCAGGCAGTCTGCATCCATCCCCTTCCTGCTATCCTTTGGAAGCCGTCCCGCCATCGTTTTGGGGGCCTTCCCACGCTTCTCCTCGATGTTCTTGGACGCCAATCTATTACTCTCTTTTTCCATTTGGAATTGGACTGATCCTGCCTTGCCACATGACCTGCCCATCGCCACTTTTGCTGTGTTATTCGTTTGAGCACATCGACAACCTTTGTTCTATCTCGAATCTCACAATTTCTTACGTGATCTCTCAAGCTGATCCCCAACATGGCACGCTCCATCACTCTTTGTGTTATTCTGAGCTTATCTGCACTTTTATCCGTGAGAGTTACTGTTTCCATACCATAAGTTGTTACTGGTAGAATGCAGGAATCATATACTTTCCTTTTAAGATTGATAGTAATGCTCTGGGATTTTAGAATGTATCCCAGTTTGCCGAATGCTGCCCAACTCAATCCTATCCTTCTAGATATTGTTTTCCCAGCCTGATGGTGTGGCTTAAATATACATATTCGTCGATAATCTCAAGAACTTTCCCTTCTATGCTGACTCTAACATCCTCATTGGTCATTATTTTTGTCTTCCCCAAATTCATTTTAAGTCCAACCTGCTTTGATGCTGCTTGTAGTTCTTCTAACATGGACCTCAGCTTATTGGCGTCACTACTAATAACCACGATATCATTCGCAAAACGAAGGTAACTTAGGTAGAGTCCATCTATATTTATACCTTTATTCTGCCATAGTAGATTTTTAAAAGTGTCTTCGATCGCTAAAGTAAACAGCTTTGGTGATATATAGTGTCTCCTTGACGTATCCCTTTTCCCAGCTTGATTTTATCTGTCGACATGTTTTCACCAATGACAACTTGTATTATAGCGTTTTTATAGATACTTTTTATTAGCTTCAAGTATCTCGTATCTATTCTCGCGTTGCCCATTGCTCCTAAGATCACCCAAGTTTCAACAGAGTCGAAAGCCTTTTCATAGTCGACGAATTCCAGATTTATAGGGATGTTATACTCTGTGCATTTCTCTATCAAACTCCGAATTGTTTGCAGATGATCGATCGTACTGATCCCTTTCCTAAATTCCGCCTGTTCAACCGGTTGGTAAAAATCTAGTTTATTCGTTAAGCGGCTCGTCAAAACTTTAGACAGGAGTTTATACATGTGGGACAGGAGACTAATGAGTCGATAGTTGGCGATGTTAGTATTATCTCCTTTTTTAAAAATTAGGATAACCTCGGCATTTTGCCAGGATTTTGCCAATAATTCCCTGCTTATGCGTAACCAATTTTAATTTTGAACAATTTTTCTTTCCTTTGGACATATGTGAGTTGAGTACTTTCATATTAGAGTTATTTTCTATTACTCTTTGTACTAGCTGGTTGTTATGGTTCCTTAGGTCTTTTCGAGTTTCCTTGTTTATTGTTCTGCACAACTCCCTATATTCGTTGGAATCTCTGTTTGTTTTTCTTTTCGGATCTAGTAGCTCCAAAGTTTTAGGGGTGAACTTCGAATTTATTATACCCAGTAATAACTGGGTATATTTCAGCACATTGCTATACCATCGGGGGATTTTGGAACTTTTAACCTGAGTAGGGGAACAAGTTCTTCAATTGCAACAGAGAAGATGGTGTAAAATTTGTGCGACAACACGCCTTCCCACTCAATGCCCGCCAGAAAATTATTCAAATTAAACAGATTATATGAAAACGACTCTAAATCAGTATCCTCCTCTTATATGCTTGATCCGAAATATACGAATATTAGTTCCAGTTTTTTTTAGCGAAGAAGTCAACATACAAACTCTCTTCTTGATCAGTGTTTTATCTTATCCAAATTAGAGCAATCCCTGTTGTGTTTGTCTCCTTATTCTGGAGAGAGGATCTGGTTTTAGAGGTATACAAATTTTCCTAGTACTCTAACCGAAATTTCCAAACCTTCGACTTCCATACTGATTATGGCGCCAATTGTAAACCGACAGTCGTCCGATTTTAACGGATCAGTTTCGATCCGAATAGGGGATATTGCCATGGACACTTAACACCTGTCAATGTATTGATTCTAACTGTGCATCTCACGTTTCCTTTATGGGGTTAACCTAAAGACTAGTTACAAGATTAATAGATTCTCATCTTGCGGTGGGTGTCGCAACTGGCAGTAACTTTTTGGAATATCCATTTTATCAGTTCAAGTAATCATTCATAATAATTAAATTCAAAATTCCATGCCGTCAAGATGAAAACTGACAGAACGAAAAGAAAATTGATCTTCCGTCTAATTAACTCGACAAAAGCGGCACGCGGCGTTGACGTCGATGATGCCGGCGCCAAATCCGTTCGAGACGACGACTTAAATATTTCAGAATGTTTACAATTGTGTTGTGGCAGTTAATTAAATTTATTGTGTCGACTAATTAAAATGTTTCATTATTAAAGCAACAATAGACGTAGAAGAAAGTGCCGCGCATCGCGGCACAGGAAACGTTGCGAGTGAATTATTTCCTTTACATATTGTGCTAGGAAATGAAAATGTGACACTTTTGTATCGGGAAGCGCTTTGTTATACCGGTTTACGTTTCAAATTAATTGCTCATAATTCGCAGTTAATTGATGTGCCTCCTTTTGAGCTTCGAACAAGTTCTTCCTTATATTGATACTGATCAAATCCTGTTACAGATATAATATCGGAATTTATTGGTATATATTAATATCCTTTTTATTGCATGATGACGAATAACACAGAATGATAATATTATTAATTACTGTTTTGCAGAATCCACAGATCATGACGTCATTTATAAAAACTTGGGCTCAAAATACAAACATTTTTCTACTTGTAGATCTACTAACACTTTGCACTATCGGCGCTGAAGAGGATTCTTTGTGACATGATTATCAATGAATATAAATTTAATTATTATTTTCAAGATACCAAGTGGAAGTAGCTAAACACGATCTTTAGAGTTGTCAAGTATCGATCTAGTTCGAAAACATATCCACCTTTCCAATAGATATTTTTATGGATGTGCTAGTTTGAGTTGGATTGATCATCAATCTACACCAAAAGAAATATGTACGCCAACGAATAGTTCTATTTAGAACTTCATTTGCGGTCTCGATGACGAGAGAGCCTGTTTATCAATTAAAATCGTTTCTGTTTATTTTTAAGCTAGAATTTTTGCATACATTTGTTAAACACAAATCGGAGAAGGGAGAGGACGTTCAATGATGGTTTAAATACTAAGAAACTCTTACGAAGCCTTTTATACTCCAAATTAAAAAAAATAATGTCAGCATACAAACAAAAAATATTGTAAAGACCACTAATTACAAAACATCTCGAGATATCGATTTAGACCGACGCACGCGACGTCGAATTTCTCTGCAATGACGTAACGTGAAAATATCATAATTAAAGCAAAAGTGTTTCCCCATACAAAACTTACCGAAACGAGCTTTCAGCGTCTGAAAATCCGTTAATCCGTTTTCAAAATCACACACATTTTTTTTTGACGAGCAGCTCATTAACCCAGATGTTGCTACCCTCCTTTGAAAAGGCATTCGATTTACAGGTCGCGTGAGTGAGCCTCGTAATAGATGTCGCCATAAAAATCGATTTGTTAACATCATGATTTCATTTGAGCTGGAGTTTTCTGAGTGTTAAAACGTATCTTGACCAACGGTGATCATGAATGATTCAAGGTAAGCCCATTTATTTATCTAAGTATGTAAAGTCGTATTGTGCATGATAATCAGATATTACTAGGACATAATTACATTATAGGTTGTTATAGTGCATGTCAAGCGGTCAAAATGACGCCACCATATTTGTAAAAAAGTTTTTTATTTTATTTTAGAAGACCGCTGAAACTACCCGAGCTACTTGAACTAGAAATTCCCGACGAAGTACCTGTTCTCCAGATGTAACAGTACTTTTCCCCCCTTAGAATTTTGACAGATCTGTCGTAGATTCAACTTTGTTGCTTTAGAGACGGGTTTTCCCCAAGGGACTGTGTTCCTGTGAACTGCCGCTTCCGAGTTAGGCTTGAGGATAAGGGTATCTTTGGTATAGACTACTTCCCTATGGACTGCAGGGCAATGGTCAAGCAAAATAGGGGGAGACAAAGTCTGTCGGACTGACGGTTCAGAAGACGGAGAGAAGAAACTGTTATTTTATTATCGACGTGTTTAAAATGTGTTCCGTTGTTTTGACAAATTGTGGCAAGAGTAGTGTGTAATAAATGTTGTGTTTGGCATCAATGTGTTCATGAGACCTTTGTGTATATCTGTGCCTAAAAAGCAGGTGGATTCTTCTATTAATGAACCAGTGATTAGCAAAAGTGTCTTTTAATCAGTGGGTTTAGGAATTTAAAACGTTATCAGATAACATAAACACTAGTATCGCGGAACGAAGACAATATATTGAGGTGGAATTTTAGCGTATCGCTATTTGGACGAATCTTGGAATAGTCAGTTTTGATTCCCATTTACAAATTAATAATTGTTGTAGTTTTTGAGTGGGTGTTACGCTGTTTGTGAATGTTTAGACGGTTTTATCATTGTTGAATGTTTGGACAATTTCATCATTGTTGAATATTTGTAAATAGCTGTTTGTTATCTGATCAACTACTGACATGGGTAGTACACTGCTCAGCCAGCTCAGTATACATTTAGTTCTGTAATAATGGAAATTTAACACTTAAAGTTCCATAAGTATGGATGTCATGCTGTAAATGCTTTTGTAGGTGTATATTTAAACGCAGACCTAAAGGTGAGGATGTATTTGGCGCCTCGTGTGATCTATGTTCTATTTTTTTTTTGTAAAAAATGTGCAGAAATCTCCTCATCGGAAGAGGATGCTTTAGTTGTAGTTAACCGAAAACATTTATATTACTGTAATGACTGCCGGCGCCGCATGGTTGACAACAAAATGGCGAAAACATTAAGAAGCTTTCTGTGGCCTATGATAAAGTTAAAGCTGAATGTGGAAAAAAGGAGGAAATAATCGAAAGATTACAGGTTAACTTTGAGAGCGATAAAGATGAAATGCAATCTGAAATCAGCAAACTACTCAAAGAACTAAAGGCCAAACAACGGCATATTGAGAGACTTAAACGTGGTACTCAGGATTTTGAAGAAGCGGTCTGTGCGAGGGAACAGGATATTGAAGCCATACTTAGCAGGCAAAAACTGGAAATTCAGAAGCTAAACAAGGAAATTATAGAACTGCTAAGTACTAACAAAAAACTTACCGAAGAAATTGTTGAATTACATGAAAAATCTACGTGCCTCGAGAGGAAGTTAAGTGAGTTGAATGTCTTAAAACAAAATATGTTGACAAGTATTGACGTTCTGGAGACGGAAAAGGAACAGTATGCAACGGATCTTAAAAAGACGTTGTATGACCTGTGCAATACAAAAGACGATCTGGCCAATTTGCGCAAGCTTCATTCTAACCCAGAAAATCTATATGCAAAGTTAACTAAAGAAGATCGGGTAAATAATGCCATTAAAAACTGCGGGTTCACTAAAGAACATAATCCTATCACTGAAAAGGATCACACAACTAAAAGTAATAAATGGCTTATTTTAGGGGATCAAGAGAGCTTTCATATGGACAATGTTCTAAGATCTAAGACGACAAAGGATTTTATAATCCAATCAATAATTAAACCTAATGCCGAATTTATTGACGTTATAAGTAGTATCATTGACCAAAATGTTTACTTTTAATGATTATGTTATTATTTGTGCAGGTCTTAATAATTTTAAAAATAATTTTAAAAATAGTAACTATCCATTATTTAAAGATATCAATGCAATTTTAAAATCTCTGACACATACAAATGTTATAGTCTTAGCTGTACCTTATAAAATGTCTGTTCAAACAAATCTCAAGATATTTAAATTTAATAGTAAACTTGACTTATATATACAAAGGCTTAACCAATTTGTTCAAGGTAAATTTTGTTTTCTAAATACTAATTTTAGGGGGACACCGTGTGGAAAGGATAAAATTTGCAATGATGTTTTAAAACTAATATTTTTTGTGCCTAGAAACAATCTTGTGTTTATTGACTTGTCTGATTCAGTAGAGTTAAGTGTGGACAATGTGGATGTACCGCAGATTGATAGTGTGGCTAATAATTTTAATGAAAGCGTTCGAGATAACGATTTCTAATCTTCTTTTTTAATAGTACCTCCCTCCATAATCACTTTGCCCTAGCTCTTCTTAATATTCAGTCGGTGCGTTCAAAAGTAAGTGAATTAGAACTATTTTTAGAGTCAGTAAACTTTCCTAGCGTGTTGATTCTTACTGAACACTGGTTGAGGTCTGGCGAGCCTATTGTTATCCCTGGTTATGTGTTGATTTCCAAATTTTCACGCAAACAATTTGCACATGGTGGTACTCTTATTATGATGGAGAATTCATTTTTAGCTAGGTTCAGGTTTATTACTATTGACAGGTTTGATCATTTATTGATTGAAAAGGTGTGTGAGTTCTCTATAGTATTTAGCAGTAAGCTAAATTTTTATATTCTAGGGTTATATAGATCTCCATCTGGCAATTTGGATTTGTTTATGGAAAACTTGGAAATCCTATTAAGTGAAATTTCGGTTCATTCTATGATGGTTTTGGCTGGCGATCTGAATGTAAATTTTTTAGAAAAGGGTAATGGATCAAATCAAAAGCTTTTTAACCTGTTAAACTCATTTAATTTTAAAAAGCACGTGGATCATCCAACCCGGTTTTCGGCATTTTTCACCTCAGTTATAGACTACTTTTGTACACATTTTAACCAAGACTTTAATCAGTGTAAAACTATCAATGCCGGTTTGTCTGACCATGAGGCAATAGTGGGGCTTGTGAAGCTCAATAGTGGTGTTAGTGAGAGTAAGTTTAGACGCGGTAGGCTTTACACTAGGGCGAATTTCCACAAATTTTCTTTGCTGTGCAATGAATCTGAGTGGAATGATGTTTTGGCTACTGTAGACCCACTGCATAGCTTTCATCAGATGGTAATAAATAGTTTTGACATTGCTTTTCCTATTGTCAACATAAAAAAAATAATAGAAAACCTTGGTATACTAAGGGTCTACGAGTATCTGGAAGAAATATGCGATCCCTTCACTACATAAGGAAATATTCTATTGCCAATGTCGCCTTTTTAAATTATTATAATAGATACCGCAAGATCTACAGAAACCCGATAAAATTGGCAAAGTGGACTTACTTTCAAACTAAGATAAATAATTCCCCCAATAGAGCAAGGGAATCTTGGAAAATTTTAAATGACCTGAGGGGTAAAAATAATGTCTTGGTTACCCCAAGCACCTTAGATTCCAATGTCCTCAATTCCTTCTACTGTAATATTGCTAGTGAGCTTTCAGCCAATATCACACAGAAAATAGATCCTAGGTGCTACCTGAACAATGTGGTGGTGGCTGACTCTTTTTTCTTTGCTCCAACTAATGTAGAAGAGCTTGAACGCTTACTCACTAGTATGAAGAATAGGAATTCGTCAGGTTGGGATGGACTCTCACTGAGGATTTTCTTGGCTTTACCTCTTGTTGCTTTGCAGGTTATGGTGGAGGCAATCAACTCTTCCTTTGTTTCCGGAGTTTTTCCGGGTTGCTTGAAGAGAGCAGTGATTATTCCTCTCTACAAGGGGGGTGAGCACAACTGTCCTTCTAATTTTTGACCCATAGCATTACTGCCTACTTTGGCCAAGATTGTGGAACGACTCGTTAAGGTGAGGATGGTTTCATTCTTGAATGGGCTGTGCCTGTTGAGCTTTCACCAGTTTGGCTTTCGTGAGTCTATGAGCTCGGAGGATGCCATCTTTAGCTTTCTAGAACACCTTTACAACAGTCTGAACGCTGGTGAGGTTGCAGCGGCAGTGTTCTGTGACTTGTCAAAGGCTTTTGACTGCCTGAGTCACTGGGTGCTGCTGATAAAACTGGAGCTCTATGGTTTTAGGGGAGCTGCCCTTGAGTGGTTCCGTTCTTATCTCTCGGATCGCGTTCAGGCTGACAAATTTAATGGTGGTACCTCTGGCGAACTTAATTTAAATACGGTTGTGCCACAGGGTTCGGTGCTTGGTCCTCTGCTTTTTCTCATTTACATAAACGATTTACCACAACTGCAGATAACCGGCAGATTTACATTATTTGCAGATGATATCACCGTCCTCTTGCAAGACTCAGATGTGGCTCTAATGGAGGCATATATAAGGACGGATTTGTTGAGAATAAAAGACTGGTGTGATGCAAATTTTTTGACATTTAATGCTTCTAAAACCAATATCCTTAATTTTAAATGTGTGACCAATGATATATATTTGAATAATGAACCTGTCACCATGCCACCCTTCACTAAGTTTTTGGGTGTTTCAATGGATACATCCCTTAAATTTGAAGTCCATATTGTGAACGTGGGCAAGAAAGTTTCATCTGGCTGTTACGCTCTGCGAGTTATTGCCACCAGTCTGAATTACTTCATTGCCAGATGCGCATACTTTGCGATTATCAAATCCCACCTTCGGTATGGAATTTGTTTTTGAGGTTCATGCTCGGAATGCCTTTTTAATTCATTATTTGTAATACAGAAAATAGCCATTAGATGTCTATGTAAGGCCAAGCCTCGTGGCTCATGTCGCCCTCTCTTTCTAAGCCATAATATTTTAACACTGTGTTGTCTTTTTATTCTGGAAACAGTTTGTTTGGTTTTTAGAAAATACAAACATGAACTAGTATTAGGTAACCAGTATAATACTCGACAAAATTACCTACTGAGGCTACCCATTCCTCACTCTGAACTTGTCCGTTGCTCTTTTGTATATGGAGGTAAAAAATTATTTAATAATATTCCACTTGAAATAAGGAAACTTAAGTCTGAGAAAATCCTTCGTATAAAGACGAAGAGATTTCTCGCTGGTAAAGCTTACTATAATTTAGGTGAATTTTATAATGATTAGCATTTAAGTATTTTTTATGTTTGCATTTTATCTTAGTTTTATTGTAACTTAGTGTCTAGTTTTATATCTTCTATAATGTTTTGGCTTTGGCTTTGTCTACAACATTTAAGTTTATATTGGCATTAAAACATTTTTTGAGTTGAGTTGAATTGAGTATATGTTTTATAACAAAATTGGGCGCCAATTTATAACAAAATGGTATTTATTTATTTTAATTAATTCGTTGGGCGCCAATTTGTAACTAATTAGTGTTGCCCACTTTGTGATGAATTTCTAGCTCAGTCGTACTTATAACTTATTATTTGGCTCATTCACCAATTTGTAAGGATAGAGCATAAGTTAATTTAGTTAGTTTATTTGAAGGCGTGGATTGAAATGTTTCCCTTGGTGGCCTAATATTTATATGGCGCCACTTGCGATAAATCAAAAAAGGTAAATTAAAAACAACTATATATTAACTATATGGTTAAATTACAATTTATGGTACCATGTACACTGCAGTTATGAACATAAGATGAAAATTGACTTAAAATTAGATTACAAATGCAATCAAATACAATAATTGATTACTGAGAATTTAGTTAACAAAAATGGTAAAAATGAGAATTGGCTTAAAATTAGATTATAAATGCAATTGATCACTGAGAATTTTATTTACCAAAATGATGAAATTGAAATTAGCTTTGGTGTTTGACAAATTTAAAATAAATAAAATCTAGGTCTTTGCAATTTTTTCATATAAGTAACGCGTTACCTACGTTCCCAACTGTTCTTGTATTATCCGCAAACCGCGTGATCGTCTGGGACCTCCTCTGGAAACTCAAATGCCTGTACCTAAGCTTCCTAGCTATAGGCGTGTCCAGGGCTTACCAGTAATTCCAGGAATGGTTCCCAGTTGTCTGCACGTGCCTGCTATCGGATCGACTGTCACCACAATGATCTGTGTGATTGTTGTCTTGTAGGAACGTTGAACGTTTACATGAAAAAAAGAATTGGGTGTCTTAGACCGGTGTACACAGCTAATTATAATTATACAAAAGATTATCCTATGGACCTCAGTCTGATATACAAGGTTTTAACCAACAACTTGAAAATTCACTGGTTACATAATCAGAACTTAAATTACCATTTAAGTTCAGCAAAAATTATAGATAATTATGATTAAATGACACTATGAACAATTACTGCTACTCAAGGTATTTCTAGTCTTTAATTAGAAATATGAAATTTAAAAGAAATAATGATTGAAATTAGAAATTTAAAAGAAAATTATGGAACTTGTCCAACAGTGGCTCTCGGCAACTTCAAATAGAAAATCACTAGACTTTAATAAAAAAAAAAAGAAGAACGAGGTATAACCTCTCTTAAACAAGTCTAATGACTCCAAATAGGTAACTTAATTTATTAAGATGGCCCTTGGCACATAAACAATAATTGGACGTAAATTGCGTCTCAATTAATCAAAGATAAAGATAAAGATAAGATAATTACTATCTCGCTTTGAGATAGGAACTATGTTTATAGATAAAGAAAAAATCAACCAGGTAATTTTACACGTGCTTAACCTCTTTAATAAGCAAAGCAATATAGATACATCATGGATCAAACGCCGACACGATAAGCAATAATAATTATAGTTTAAAGCAACAAATAATCTGAAAAAGTAATGAAATAAGTCTGAAAAGCGAAAAATTTACTATAACTAACAATATTGCTACGAAAAACCCAGAGAAATTCTACTATAAATTCAATTTACTACCTTCTACAAGAAAAGATAAAATCTGCTCTGCGAATCTTCCCAACAATATCGTCAAATCTAAATGAAAATA
The DNA here is from genome assembly GCA_016904865.1 of Pissodes strobi. NCBI lineage: Eukaryota > Metazoa > Arthropoda > Insecta > Coleoptera > Curculionidae > Pissodes > Pissodes strobi. The sequence goes on from JAEQML010057622.1 coordinate 29,335, forward strand.
TCTAAATAATGTGTGTGACCGTTTAAAAGGATGAAATAATTCCGCTCTCGACAAATTTGGATTAAACCATTATCAAATTGCACGAATTTGACCAATAAGAAACGCAACTATTCACCAAAAAAATCGGTATTTAACCTTAAGGTCACCAAAAAATTTAGAATTGTTGAAATCACAATTACTTAAAAATGCAATACAAAAGCCAAATATATCTAACTGAATTGGAAACAATTTTTAATTATAAATTTAAAGTATGAAAGGATTATTGAAAAATATGCAGAATGAATAAGATATTTTAAGATCAAAAACTATTAGGACTCACCGTGCCGACGCTTTAACACAAGATGATACGGAATTTTTCAAAACTGCATATATTCTCCCATTTAAAATTCAACGTTTTTTTTTATTGGCCAGTTCAAAACACGTGACAACCGTTGTAAGAAACACGGCGTCAAGCTAAGCAAGCATTCAAGCATTGCCTATCAATATACTAAAATTGAACTGCCTATCAATGTACTATACATTGAAAACCATTGACAAATAGGTAGAATAAATGGAGCGGAATAGACAAATATTTCATAACATTATATTTAACATATATATAAATTGTTTTTGACATTCATTCTAGATTTAGGGAGTGACTAAAAATTGTTAATGTCATTGCATAGCTCATTACTTGCAGTTATTATGTTGTATTTATATATATTTTGACGTTTTTTCTCGTTTTACAGCTTTGTCAACAAGTTCCTCTTATGACAATAAAGCATATTTTGATTTAATTTGATTTGATTTGAATATTTATATAATTAAAATCTGCTGATGACCACTGCAACTTTAAGGTTTATAATTTTCTGCGCTCTTCGTTTCCATTGATTGCCTTGAAGGACAAAGTGATAATTAATAAGCAGTTTAAATGTTTTAGTAGTTCATAACATAGTCTTCATTAGAGGGAAGATGTGGTATTTTCCTCTGTTTACATAATGCTTGGATATGGATATTCATAATGCATGGAAATTTCATCGGGTGGAGTTGAAGTTCATCTTTTCCCGACGAAGTATCTGCTCTCCAGGTGAAATAGTATTTTTCCCCCCTAAGAATGCAGATGATGAAATTAGCGATTGTAACTCTGGGTATGAAGAACTTGTTACCCTAAATAATCTCCCAGTTCTACAGGACTTTGAAGCTAATGATAATGATGAGGACATATCACTGGGTCAACCTTATCTTGTAACAACTATGTTTCCCCCTAGTAATGGATCGGATAAATCTCCAACAAAAAAGGAAAAAAATATCTTATGGATTCAAGACGACATCACTTACACAACTTAATTTATGAAAAGAACCTATTGGTTCACTTCAAGAACTTAAATTTTTGCAGTTATTCGAGAGGTAACCTTCTCCAACAGATATGCTTTCAATAAAAATATTGAAAGGGTAACTATTTAGCTTTTAGAATCAATTGACTGTGCTTTTGTGAACTGTAGCTTCCGACTTAGACTGGAGGATAAGCGTATCTTTTATAGACAACCAGAGACTACGTCGCTATGGACTGCAGTGGAATGGTCAAGGAAAAGAGGGGGAGACAAAGTCTGTCAGACTGATGGTTCGTTTAACTATTAATATAATAAAATCTGCTGACCACTGCCACTTTAAGGTTCATAATTTTCTGCGCTTTTCGTTCGCGCGAATGTTTACATAATATTTTCCAAATTCAAGTTCAAACTTAAGACAAAGTGATAATTAGTTCATAGTCTCCATTATAGGGAAGATATGCTATTTTCCTCTGTTTATACTATGCTTAGATGAATGGCAATTTCATCAGGTTCAGAGGGGCAAATTGGACCAGTTGGAGTTCAGAAGAGCGGTTGCTGGAAACATCTTGGAATATCGCCAGAGAGATCTCAAAACAAAGACATTTAACCTAAAAAATTTCTCTGTCTCAAAAAGGGCTCATTAAAATGAAATTTGCATGAAAATGGTCACTTGAGGCTCGAACAAAATCAACTCAGATGTGGAGAATGTTACAAAAAGGTCCAAATTTGCTGCGAGAAATGTAATGCGCAACTCCATTGAAAGTTTTGCTTTAAAAAAATACCACACCCTTTAGCTATAGCTTATTTGTATTATTTTTATAATTTGATCTTCATTATAATCTATGCTGCAAAATAAAAAAAAGAACATTTAGTCAGTAGCAGTAGTCTTGTTTATGTTACAAAAAAACGCCTCATATTTCTGAGTTAGCCATAACAAATCCAATAATTTCTTTTTTAGTGTGCAAATGATATTTGTTAAATAATAATGAAAAAAAAAAGAGTTTCAGTAACATCTGGGCTAAAACTCTAGAATATTAATAGCTGCGGATGCACTTCGACCATTGAGCTTAATTTTATGTTCATACTCATATCTCTGAAATGCATAAAATAACATTGAAAAATAAATTCCTTAACTAGTGTAAATTCAAATTAACCCAAAATAATCCACCCATGAACCTC
>JAEQML010057623.1:0-31820 GCA_016904865.1 Pissodes strobi
CGCTAGGCAGTAATAATTATAAGATAAGCAAACGTCAAGTATTATTCTAAAATGACTTGTAGCGACGTTATTTACATAGTTGCCTTCATCCCTTTCTACACGTTAAAAGCCCTAATTCACCACGATTCTTCTATTAAATTTAAAGGACTCATGACAATTAAAGAGTAAAAAGTTTTAATTAGTAAATAATGAAAGAAAATTCCCCTAAATCCACAATGACCCAAAGAAAACAAGAACAGACTGTTAAAGTCAGGTTCCATGGGAATTAGGATCCACTACACCCATACAAGGTATGTGTTTTATAAAAATTAAAAAGGCTATTTAAATAAGAATCTCAATTACTATTTATTATTTGTAAAAGAAGAAATACTTTATTTTTTTAAAAAATGTTTGCCTCAATTAAAATTTACTGGTGTACCTATATTAATAAAATCTTTAAAGCAATTATGAAACATTTTATTCACGAATAATATTTAGAAAAAATATGAACAATTCCTGAAATGCACCGCAAACATAAGTTTTTGAAATTAAAGAACATATAATATTACGGAATGCCAAAGCATTAATTTATACATTTCATCTCAAGCAGTCAAATCTGAACCGTGTATATATTTCCCATTGTGATTTTTCTGCAGTTATATAACTGGCTGTAGCCATTCAATTCTCTTAGAGCCGAGATTCAAAACCATCTTACCTGCTTCCACTCCGATGTAAAATACAATATATTCCTCAGATTTCAGACAATTTAATCAAAACCGAGTGTTTCTACCTTCGGGCGTTTATCGCCTCTCGAGAAATTTGCTAAAATAAAATTTTCGTAACAAACGATAAGCTGTTTCCCAAATAAATGAAAAAATATTTATTTGCAGTGTTGTTTTCACAATGCGCAAAGCTTGATTGAGTATTTTATAAACGTTATATATTAATATTTTTCTCGAAAAATTCGCCAGTTATAATATAGAAAATATTTCATCGATATATAAGATTTAATCAAAGTTAATAAGCTAATCACGTCAAACAGTCCAATTAATCGGTGTGAGCATTTTCTAAACGAAACCTTATAAAATTTTCTATGAAACGTAAGTAACTGCGTTTGAAAGACATTTAAAGAAATTGATTACTACCTACGCACCAATTTATTAAATGTCACAGAAATGTTCTCTATTTATCCTCATAAAAAAATAAAGCAGTCATTCATAATACTGTAGGACATTTCGAAGAATGTCTGGATAAATTTGGACGCATTTTGTCAATGATGCAAGTTTTGGAAAATGCTAATCGGACCATCTTGAATATATTGGAACCACTGATTGTCTGTACGTTTCTTTAAACCGTTTTGGGCAGTCATTAAAACATTTGAATTGAATTCGATATACCCCGATTTACTATGATTCTTCACATCTTCCAAAAAATATTTTTTCCGCCTCCAAGGTAATTCATGGAAGATAATGTGGAAGTTCATCTGCAGTATCTTTATTATAAGCTCGACAGCTTGTTAATAGTAAAGAGCTTAATTCTCATTTAAAAGGATTGCTCGGCAGTTTTCTATGCTTAGCAACACGTACAACTCCAGCCACTGCAAATGTAACAAGTGCAAATGGATCAAATTTGACTTTAAACTTATTATAGATCATTTCTTGTAATTGTTCAGTTTTAAAACATTTTCTGATATTCCGACTTAATTTAAGCCAAATTGGCCTAGACCTGTTATTCAGCTCTTTTTGGCTTCCAAAAGAACTTGAGCCGATGCTTTAAATCTTTGCGTTATCGATAGAAGCTTGACTAAAATTTTGCCAAGCACTCAATAATTCATTTCACAACTGTCTTGTGACCGCTTTCTCGTTTTCCCTCAATTTTCCCCGCAGGACAAGGCGATGAAGAATATATATTTTTCACCTTCTCAAGGTCGGCAAGTCTAACTCCTCGTATAACTTCTTCAATTGGCATTCTTATCCAAGGTGCTCACATTTCAAAAGCTTCAAGTTTCTCGTTTTAGTTTCGCAGCTCCTCCACACCATATAGAAGAATCGATCGAACATCAAAAGTAGCAAATAATTATCCTGTACCTAAGGTTAAAACTTAGGTTGCAGATTGTTAGAAATGTCATAAGTCTAAGGATAGTTGTTATGGCCTATTCCAGTCTACATATTATTTCATTTTCCACTTCTCGTTAGAATGGCAATCCAGGTGTCCAACGATGTTCCAGGTGACTGTAGTTCTTCGCCATAAAATTGGATGCAGGCACTGGAGAAGTTGTTTTACTGCTTAGCATAAGTTTGGTTTAATTGGTGGATACTTTTTAGGCCCAGCCATCTACCAGTATCATTTACAGAGGTATTTGCATTATCCGGACAAATTGTATTGTGTATCTTATAGTTTGTAGATTTTTCAGGGTCGTTTGGTCATCTAAAGTTGATTCGGTACTTTGACCTAGGTAGATCTTTTGGGCGTGACGCTATTCGAATAGAGAAGGCATCTAAGCTTTTATAAAGCTAAATTTCATGAGGCCAACAGCCAAGTTAGTTTGGTGATATGTCAACCTTTCCTAAATGTTTATGTTTACTTATAGCCAGCCTGGGACACTTTCAAAAAATGGGTTCGCTAGGTCTATCGTCTTCATTGCAGACTCTCCAGTGTTCGCTGTCAACTTTGCTCATGCTTCAGATGATATCTCCAGGGGCAGTGATCAGCGAAAAGACCAATTCATTATTATGCAGCAAAAGGAGCCTTTTCGCATTCTTTTGCGAGTAACTATAAAGAAGGCGTAACTTTTCCGGCTGTCACGTTTCAAGTTTGTCATCGTGTGGTTTTTATTAACGCCACAAAATTGTGAGAGTCCCACTCTTTCTTGAGTGAGGATGTCAGCCTCCTCATTTCCATCTACACCTTCACGGTTCGACAGCTACAGTAAAGTCAGATTAATACCATGCTTTAGGATAGTTTTAAGCTCATAAGTATGAGACTTAAAATATGTCGGTGCCTCCTGACTATCGGAAAAATATATAATTTAACATCTATTGATCCACTTCAGAGCACATGTATTTTTGACCAGGAGTTCTGCCTAGAAGATGGACTTTGCTTTGCCTAGGAACTATTATATCCCATATTTAAGACCGTATATCCTAATCAACTCCTTCCTTCATCTTAAATCCATCGGTACATCCAGCAGAGGATTTTGGTATAAACACTGATCGGCGATCTTGAATTACCACTGCATCAAGTCGTTTCAAAATCGTGCTCTAATACTGCATACAGTTCTTTGGAGTTGCAGATTGATTTTCTTCAATATTTCAAAAGGTTAGCCTGATTTTGGTTTGCTGGTTTGATGTATTTGCAAGAGGTGAAAAACTATGACGCGGAGCAAGATCCAACAAAATTACTATTACAGCTGTGGGACACATCTGCGTAGCTCCTGTAATGCTCAGGCAGGTTAGCAGTTGCATTTGCTGCCACTTTAGACTTTTGTATGAGGTAGGGCTCAGCCTAACAACAGTTAAGTGAGAGCATTAGATCATTTTAGGTTTGAGACCCTACGAGTTGCACGGCACGACCGTAGTGCCACGCTTGCTTTGTCAATTGTCTTTCCCAATTCGTGTTTCCAGGATAATTTGGAGAACAGTATGACCTCTAGGTATTTAGTATCGCTGGATAAGGTGAGTTCTTGCACTATTTAGTATGGATGCTTTAAGGTTGAGCTACTTTCTTTTAGTAAACGGTACCAGGTCCAATAAGCCCAGCAACAGTTAAGTGAGACCATTAGATCATTTTAAGTTTGATAACCTACGACTTGCACGGCAGGACCATAGGGTCATTCTTGCTTTGTCAATTGTCTTTCCCAATTCGCGATTCCAGGATAATTTGGAGAACAGCATGATCCCTAGGTATTTAGTATCACTGGAGAACTTGAGTTCTTGGGCTATTTAGTATGGATGCTTTATGGTTGAGCTACTTTCTTTTAGTAAACGGTACTAGGACCAATCAGCTCAGCAACAGTTAAGTGAGAGCATTAGATCATATGAGGTTTTAGACCCTAGGACTTGAACGGCATGACCATAGGGTTATTCTTGCTTTGTCAATTGTCTTTCCCAAATCTTGATTCCAGGATAATATGGAGAACAGTATGACCCTTAGGTATTTAGTATCGCTGGAGAACGTGAATTCTTGGACTATTTAGTATGGGCCCTTTCAGGTTGAGCTACCTTCTCTTAGTAAACGGTACTAGGACCAATCAGCCCAGCAACAGTTAAGTGAGACCATTACATCATTTTAGGTTTGAGATCCTACGACTTACACGGCATAACCATGAGGCCATTCTTGCTTTGTCACTTGTCGTTCCCAAATCTTAATTCCAGGATAATTTGGGAACACCATGACTCCTCGTTATTTAGTATTGCGTACTTTCTTTTAGTAAATGGTACTGGGACCATCTTATTCGGAGTGCCATTTAGTACCTCTTTGCAGCTTTATTTGTAACTAACGGCATGAGTATTGAAGCCAGAGTTCGTTAGTTCTGTTAGACCAAAGTAGTACTCATTCTGGGCGTCCTTTTGCAGCTACAACGATTTCCACTGTAATGAGTGTTTTTAGCATGGATTGGTTCTATTTGATTAGGCATGTACTCTCTATGGATTTAAATGAGGTGTAACCGAACACCCCCTCTATGTCTATCATAGCACAAAGGGCAATCTTTTTTGCTAAAAGCGTCTTCTCTTTGTCCTTCGTTAGACAGCTCAGAGTCCTTTCTGTCGATTTGCTCGGTTGATAATTGATTTACATGAAGTTGTATAACAGATAGAGTTTCACTTCTGATGTATAAATGAATTATTTTTTCCATAGATTGAAACGTTGCTACCAATCCCAGAAATATAATGTCTTCCCTTTCACTGGTAGATTTTTGTGGCTGATATTCTCTTTACTTTACATTAGAACTTAACATACCTATTTTGAACTTTGAATTTATATCTTGACATTTAAAACATCAACTATTTCATACTTTGGAATATGTGGGAACTGGGAACGTACCCAACAAGTATCCTCGGTACAGCTCCAAACTGTTCTGTGGTCATCTCTTATTTCCAAACGTTCTCTTGACAACCATCAATGATGCCTTTTGGCAATAGATGTAGGGTTGTCAATATGGTCATTGATGACGAGTGGTCTTCCCTTTTGATCGATGAACGTGTAGAGAAAGAAAATGCAACTGTTCGAAATCGAGATATTATCGTTGTAGTTTCGACTCTCAGGTCGAGCATTTTAAATAATTTATCATAATATCGATTGGCAACCACCCTGCCATTAATATTTTCACGTATGATCGGCAATATCGTGGCATATAAGTATTTTATTTAAGGTGAGATTACCCTTCTATAATGGATAGTTAAAATTATTGATAATTAAACTAGGGTCTTTTTCTAGCCTAGAGAATTTCTCAAAGTTCGTTCCTGCCAGTTTGAGATCCCTTTTGTAGCACTGATGTGGACCCACATGGCGTGACGTGCAGCTTTACATGGCGCAGTAAAGCACTAATTGGGACCAGCGGCCAGCAAATTAGTTGTATGAGTATTCCCTCACTCACTGCCAGTGAATTCCACCTTCCATATGACCTTAATATGAAAATGGCACACAAGCAGGCCGTATAATTACTTAACTTATCTTTATTGAAACTACCGTGATATGCCTTTTTATTGTTTATTATATTATCCCATCTATTACAGTTTCTTATTGTTATTTGATTAATTAATACCGAATTTCTTCATTATCTTATACGATATTATCTTGGTGAGCAAATGTCTTGCTAATATCATTGTAATGATCTGATTTAATTTTCTGTATTACGTATACTTACTTAAATGTTACGCACTTCTGTAATTTACTGTACGCCCTATGGCAGTACTTAGATAACTATAAATTTATGTTTTTATCCATAAGCTGGTTATCGAATTGAGCTCACTTCGATTCCACTGTATATGTTAATTGAATATTAATTTTCTTCATAGGACAATTTAATTTGATTTAATACTTTTTTACTCTTCATTTGGCCACTGATATTATTGCTGCCATGGAATTAATTTATAATTGTTTTTTATTTAGGGGATTAACCTTTATTTAAAAACTTTGATTTAAGGCGTTCTGTGGTCACTAGTTATTTAATCAGAACCTTAAAATTCAGATGTTGAGAATATTTAAACAAAGTAACTAGGCAGTATTAATGATTTAGAACTTAAGAATAGAAATTGGTGATCTTTTGGTTATACTCATTTTAAAGAATTTTATTATTATTTAAGTCCAAACTGGTAAAATAAATATCCCCTTGTTACCTGTCTACCTGCTCGTCAATCCTAGGTAAAGAGTGATTATCTTTCACTGTCATTGAATTCAGTTTTCTGTAGTCAATGCACATTCTGTTTTCGCAATTTTTCTTCTTCACTAAGAGCACAGGTGAATAGTAGTTGGATTCTGAATCCCAGATGATGTTCTTTGCCAGCAATTCATCAACAATGTCTTTTACACTGACTTTTGTTCCGACCTTACCATCTTGTATGGTTTGTATGTGAATGGTCTACTATCTTCTACCTGGATCTCCATTTCAACTGATTTAGCACACCCAGGTTCATTCACATGTTGTGCAAAACAATCCCTACATTGGTTAAGAATGTTCACTAGCCGTATTTTGTCATTTTCTGCTATTGGGCTCACTATAATTTGGTCTTCCGGAAATAGTTGAAAGGTTCCTTCCTTCAAATTGAGTACAGCTTCAGAAGGTCTATGATACCATAATCTCAATTAGGTTTGAGACCTAATTAATTTTTAATTGTTTTTTTTCGAGAATATGCTTAATATTTAAATAAACAGCTTAATTAGGATCTTTGATATTTTTTTTTGGAATGCTGAAGTGAAGGTCAAAGTGAGTTTATGTAATTTCTTTTCGGGTTTCTCAACATTCTTAAATATGTTATTTTTCAAAAATTTATTACCCTAATTTCAATCTATTCTTATTGAAAAATTTAGTGGCGCCTTCGCCCAACTGTCTACTCTACGATCCACATCTATAAATATTATCAGCGCTTAGTGAACCAGGCATATGGACAGGTTATTAAGCAAATAACTAATCGCGTTACAAGATTTAAGACTTAAGATCCTCGGAGGGGTTGGGCCGCCTTCCAGCCTTAGGAATATACACCACCTTAACCTCTAGCCACAAGTTTGAAATTTATGCAAAATTAAAAATGCTTTGAATAACGCTTCTATCACTGAAATGAGCTCATCAATGCTTTGTTGGAGAAGAGCAGAAAGTATTCCCTGTGTGACTGGTAACCTATAGGGTTTAAAGCTATTTATCGCCTAGCCTATTTTATTGGGAGTGATTATTTTATCCGCCGGTCTTCTGTTTGAACGATATATATTCCATTCCAGAAGTGCCTGTTGAGAAATGCCCCAGAAGACAGGGGAGACCCGGAAAATGAGTCTTTAGAAGGACGAAGATCATGTACTCGAAGAATATCCGGCAATAATTCAAGCACCAGTGAGACTACTTGTGATAATTTACAAAAAGTTAAATTTTACACTAAACTTTCTGTTAACAATTGTTCATTTCAAATACTTTTTGTGTTTACTAAATCTTGCTTTTAAGTAAATTAATATTTACATTTAAACTCTAATAAGCCCATTACTGACTACAGCCAAAACACAATTAAATCAAAAGAGAAATTACGCCTATTATGTCTGAACATGACTAAGGAAAACATGCCACCGAAATCATACGCTCCTTTTCATTAGAAAATTCCAGAGGCCAGATTACACCCAATATCGAATTTTTGAGAATATCGGTCAGTCTAAATATACAACGGGGGGAATGCTGATGGCTTTATCTGATCGCAGCCACGAGTTCAAAGAAGTCAAATTCGAGGTTTTTGTTGAATCACTAGCCCGAATTTTCTGCTTCAGTAACTATCAAACAGTTAAATTTGATGCAAAAGTGCAAAATGATTGGATGGTTTAAATAAGAAACGCTTTTAAGGATGAATGAATATGCTGAAGCAATAAAAGCTAATATGGGGTTACTTTGAGCCGAAAAGTATTTTATTAGAATATAATAGAAAATGGCAGTATATTTGATTCAACTACAGGGTACGGCATTATTATTGTAAGGAGATTCCAGGTTTGAAATTTCGACCCAATGGCATATGGCCAAAACCAGGTACCCAAGAAATAATATAGTTCCTCCGCTATTTTGAAAAGCGTTCTTGATAGCCAAACTATTGCTGAAGATATAACGAATCAACAATTTTCAATGTTTTTTTATACTTTAAGAACCATTGTCTAGTGATGCTGGAGATCCATCTACATGTGTAACGGAATATAAGTCTATTCCGCTCCACTAAATTCAGTTTAATTACCAATGATTTTCGATGTTTGGTATATGAATCGCCAGTGACATCTATTCATAAATGGGTATATTTCGTGAAACTAATTATTTAAGAAGCACAGGTACGCTGGTTTATATCTACAATTTGCGGATTCGTGTCGCTGTAGATTTCTATATTGAGTAGTGACATCTATTCGGAAACGGGCTTATCTCATGTAGTTGGTAATTGGATAGCGTAGTACGCCATTTAATACCTACAATTTATGAATTTAATCTACTATAGGTTACTATATTTAGTATATATTGAGTATTTTTTCGATTTGTCGCCGTGTGTCCTATAGTGGTAGTCACATGATATAAACTATCCAATTAAAACATCGAAAATCATAATTTGTGGAACGTCTTGAATTTTGAAAGCAGGGTCGTTTTATCTTTGTGGCGACGTTTGACCGGGTGAGTGCTAGTTTCTGATCTTGAAATATTTTATTCATCTTGTATATATTTCACTATTTTTTTAATTTTTTAAATACATAATTAATAATTGTTTCTGATTCGCTTAATCATATTCTGCTAAAGCAAGAATTTAGCATTTTGATTAACTTACAACTCAAATAATCTTAATTTTTTTGTAGTGACCGTTGGGTTAAGATACCGATTTGTTGGTGGATAATTGCGTATTTCATTACTCAAATTCATGTAATTTGATAATGGTTTAGTCCAAATTTACAGAGAACGTAATTATTTCATCGTTTGGCGGTCACGCACATTGTTTTACGTATTTCCATTTAAATTGAACAGTATTATTTGGGGAATTCTTGGAATAAGTTCTATAGATTCCTGTAAAGGTAGTAAATTGAATTTTTGGTAGAATTTCTCTGAATTTTCCCTTATAGTATTGTTGGTTTTAATATTTTTTCTTTTCAGGCCTATTTCATTAAAAATTCAGTTTATTTGTAACATTAGGTATATGATTATTAGCACTTGCCCTGTCGCGTCTCAGCACTGATGTATCGACATTAATTTGCATTTATGAGAGGTTAAGCTCACATGTGTAAATTTACCTGATTTTTTCCTTATCTTTTATCTAAATTTCTATCTCAATCCGAGATAGTGAGTACCTTATCTTTGTCTTTAATTAATTGAGGTGTAATTACGCTCAATTATCGTATATGTGCCAAGGGCCATATAAAAAAGTAATAGAAATTACTTTTTTGGAGTTATAAGACTCGTTTATAGAGGTGTTGTACCTCTATTTTTCTGTTTATCATTAAATTCAAGTTATCTTTTATTTAGATTTGCCGAGAGCCACTGTTTGGAACGCAGTTCCAACATTTTCTTTTGAATTTTATATCTTAAAGTAAAGAAAAAGAATATCTTGAGTAACAGTAGTTGTAAATTGTAATTTAAGTTATTGATTATACTTGCTTTAACCAGTAAATTTTCAAATTGTTGAATACTTCCTCCTGTGTAATAGTCTAACTGAGCTTCACAGGATATTTTCCTGAATAATTTTTTAATTAGCGATATACATTGGCCTAAGATTAGGTATTTTTTTTGCATGTAAACTGCGTTGGCGGAAGAAGGAAGTAGCAGGTGTTCGTCCACGTCGCTGTAGCAGACCTGTAGAGGGAGCCAATAAATACTAGGATAACCAGTAAGTCCTAGATCACCCCAACTCAATCGAATTTGGGCAAAGGCAGAAGCGGTTACAGTAGAGGTCCCGATACGATCGCATGGTTACAGAGTAGTTGGACGAGCTAAGTATTAGCCAATCTATCTTGTGATGTTCTAAAGACCAGTGAAGGCGTCTAATTATTTTATTACATTTCTTTTATTCTTTTAATTTTCATTCTCATTGCAAGTCAATTTATTAAAAAAAAAACTATATTTCAAACAATTTCGTAAGTTATATTTACATCTGATTATATAGATTTAAATTTTTCAAATTTCACCACTCATATTTGTAAATTAATTATAAAATTAATATATTATTGTTTTAAAATTCCTTTGTTTATTTTATCGCAAGATCGAGATCTGTGAGACAAGAATTATAGGGGCAAATTTTTGATATTATCATCTTTATAGTTATTGATCTTTAAGTGTTTATATTTAGTTCGCATTGTCTCTAAGAACTCTGGCGCCCAAAATATAAAAAAGTTGATAAAAGAGACAACTCACCCCCTCAGAAAAAACGAATCTCATACTTAATTAAATTAAATAAATTAACTTTCGCTACATGTTAGTGTCCAACAAAATTTATCCTTACAAATTGGCGACTGAGCTAGTATTTCATTATAGGTGACGCCCAACTGATCAATTAGTTACAAAGTGGCGCCCAACTAATTAATTAAAATTAAAATAATTAATTAAATTTCGTTACACCAATCAGCCCGATTATAGCAATCAAAACATGGTTGTCCGTTCAAGGTTAAAGATTTCATATGCGCGATGTCCCGAAATGATGGCAAAAATAAGGAAAAAGGTCATGTCAATATCAGAGGAAAAATTGAACTATCAAATATATGACAGAGACCAATATAAGGAGGAACACAGAATTAGCTTCTAAAAAAAATCAAATCGAGACAGAAAGTGGAAAGATATTTCGAATAAAGGAATGTTAATATTTAACTTTTAGCTGAAATGTGGAGGCAGAAATTCTCGATACTTCCATTTTGTATTATTTATACAAACAATGTCGGAGAATCGTTTTCAAATTATTTTCAAAAATCTTATATTTGTTTATCATGCGAATAACAAGTTATATAAATTTCGGGCTATATTGGAGAAAACACTGAATGCCTAATACAAACAAAGTGTTTCGTTTAGGAAAAAAATGGTAATCGATAAAGCCATGTTTGGTTGCAAAGGGAGGCTCTCCTTTTCAGCAGAATGTTTCGAATAAGAGCGTTAAGTATATAATTGAATTTTAAGAACTGACAACAGATGATAGATATATACGTAATTGCATGCACTGAAAAAAGATCATAGAATTTACCTATAAAATCTCTATGTCAGCGTATCGAGTATACATATTTTCGAAAGGCTCTAGATCCCAAAGCTGTTTAGAAAACTGGGTAGTAACTTCAAAGGACATTAAGAATGAGAGGTGTACGAAGAAAAGCTAAATGAAAATAATATACTTTTCAGTGGACTGTATTTCGAGTTAGGATACTATTGAAATCAGAGAGTTCAGTCGGCGCTATTAGGTCTTTGTTTTCACATCTTCAATTGCTTCACCTTCTTCAAGAATTGGAAGCTTCAAAGGTCAGTCACTGCAACTGATAGTGTTTGTGTCGAGTGTAAAAATTTGGTGATATACCCTATTTGTATCTCAGGCAGTACCTTTTCTGTTGCCTTTAGTGTATTATTTGTTTGGTGCCTGGACTTATTCCGTGAGTGGAAATTTTACGGTTTTCCTCGCAAAGGTCTTGTCTCGTCCATATTTTTAGGCAGTCTAGCTGATTTCAGCATTAGTAGATCTAAAAAAATCCTTCACACTGGTAGGGAAGGCGGGGTTACAGGGCAAAATAAGGCCGTTTTGGCACTCTCATCGAACTCGATGACCACAATTACCATCACCCGAAGAAATCGCTGACCATTCCCTGAAGAACTATACCGTCACCGTCGACAATGATCAGAGGCTGCTGAAAAGACTTTGAACATCACGATGCCAAAAGGACCTAAAAGTTTATTTATCCGTACAACTCTGCAAACACCATTAAAATGATAATTACATGCAAAGTATAACTTATAACTAAAACACTGACAAAACCTAAAAACAATTACAATTAAATCTAGAAATTAAAATTAAATTAAAGTTTAAATGATCACATAACATATAAGTTTAAATTATGATTTATACTCTATTCCCAAAAGCGTTCACAATAATACCAAACAGTTCAATGTGACCAAAGTTTTGGTTAATATTATGCGCAAGTCTAGTCAAAAATTTCTGCTGTCCATAATTAGTCCAAAGAGAAGTTGTCTGAAACGAGTTGGTCTTGGCGGTACAAATATATGAACTCCACTTAACAAATAAGAGCAATCAATTTCAGAGTTTATGATTTTAAAAAGAAAAATGGCTAGAGCATTTCCCTTGTCACATCTTTGTATGGAAATCTATGCTTGTATAGTAAGTATTTCACGAACTTGTACTGAAGATTTTCTAAAGCATCTATGTGACAGGAGTAGTGAGGACTCCATACTACACAATTGTACTCTAATAAACTTCTTATTAGGGAAGTGTAAAGGCAGTTTATAGTCTTTGTGTCGAAGATGGGCACACAATTTCGCCTCAAAAATCCTAATAGTCTATATGCTTTAGCCGTTACAGCCTCAACATGCTTAATAAAAGTCAGTTTTGTGTCAAAAACAATACTTAAATCCTTGTACGTATCCACTCGTTCCAGTACAATACTATCAGTTCAATAACTAAAAATTAAAGGATGTTTCTTACGATAATAACTCATAACTCTACAATTTGAAACATTAAGTCTAAGAAGATTTTTATGACACCAACTTTCCAAAGCACTAAGCTCACTTTGCAAGACAAGGGCATCATCTTTAGACCTGATAACAGAAAATTTTTAGATCGTCAGCATACAATAAACACATACATAATCTAAAACTAGAGATAACATCGTTTACAAAAAGTAGAAATAGCACTGGACCTAAATGCGAGCCCTGGGGAACTCCAGAGCTCACACAAATCAGCCCAGATGCTTCGCCACACAATGTCACACGTTGAGTACGATTCCGCAGATAAGATTCAATCCACCCTAGATAGGAGCCACCAATACCCAAGGCTCTTAACTTCCTGATCAACTAACCCACACGCTGTCAAAAGCCTTGGCCAGGTCCGTGTAAATAACATCCACCTGATCACCAGACTGCATGCCCTGCACTACAAAGTCTTGAAACACTGCCAAGTTGGTCGCTGTTGACCGTTTCCTAAAAAACCATGCTGCTCCGGTACGATATGCGATATGTAGGTCTTAAACAATTCATCGGATATAATGGCTTCAAATATTTTCGGGATGATTGAGAGGAGTGAAATTCCGCGGTAATTAGAAATTTCTTTCTTGCTGCCCGACTTAAATATAGAAAAAATTTTAGACTCTTTCCACATTGCGGGAAATTGGCCATCAGAGTACGATCTGCACAAAACAGCAGCCAGTGTATGACAGCAATTCCTCAAAAATTTTACAGGAATACCATCAGGCCCCGGTCCCTTATTACTGTCTAGGTTTAGGATCCTCTCCACAATCTCTCCCTCAGTAAAAACATGTGAGTAGAGGGAAGCACCCGAGTTGACAAAAATCTCATGGCCAGGGTCAACTCTATCACTGTAGCAAGTACCAAAGTGCTCCGCAAAAGAGTGAACAATGGCTTTTGGACAAGTTAAGTCCTGTCCTCTAAACTGCACTATCTTTGCGCAGAGAGCCGACATAGGCCCAAAAGTTTTTAACATTAGTTGGGATCATATGTTCTGTGTTCGTCACATATGTGAGATATGACAAATCAATCAGGTACTTAGTCTGCCTTCTAAGCATGGAGTATTCCCTATAGTCTTCAGCCCTACCGGTCGCTTTATACTTTTTGTGACATTTATTTTTCCTCTTAATAAGTATTTTAAGTTCAGGGCTATACCACTTTGGAAAGGAACATTGGGATATAAATTTTTTTGGTACAAATCTGTCCAATACTACAGAGAGCACACCGTAAAAGCTCTGAACAATACTGTCATCCTTGGGTGACTGAGACAGAAAAGACCAGCCATAATTCCCCTGATGGCTGCATGGTCAGCCTTATCGCACTGATAAACTTCAATATCAATCCTCCTATCAGCCAGTTTAGATCTCTCCTGAGTAATAACAATTTCCAGAGGAGGGTGATGAGGGTCAGTATCTGTCAAGGAATCCTCACCCCCAATCACAGCCGCAGAAATATCATTGTCACAGAAAACTAGATCTAGTTGTTTCCCAAGAACATTATGAGTTCCATTGATCTGTCTAAACTCGAGAGAGAATGTACTAGCCAACAAAATCTCTGCAGAGGTGCCAGCGATCCCCAGGGGAACAAGCTCATCGCCATCACTATGCCTTTCTCAGGTGACGTTGGGTAGGTTAAAAATCTCCCAATATTAAAAACTAAGAGTTTCCATGGCAAGCTGACATGTATTCGATCTGATCTGCTGCTTTCTGGTAAGCTTCAAGATATGAGGCTGGTGGAATATAAAAGTTCCCCATAACAAGTTTAAATCCCCCTTAATGCAGCCCGACCCATAGGTCCTCAAAATAAGCCGGGGAGCAAGACGATTTGAAAAGAGTGGACCCCAAACAGGATTTGCATGCTATAAGGACTCCGCCACCCCGATTTCCTCCAAACACTGGATAATCTCTGTCACATCTAAACACACAATATTCGGGTCCAAAAACTTCAACAGATGCAATACTTTCCGATAGCTAAGTCTATAACTATTATGTCAAAATCAGTAGACTGGATTGCCAAATTAAGTTTTTTAATTTTTGTTCTCATGCCCTAACATTCTGGTAATACAGAGTCAATCCAACTCCAACTGGCGGAACAGTAACTTTAGTAAGGTCTGTTATTGGAATAAGGGAGGGTTCCCATCCCGCCAAAAATCCTCCGAGGAGTCACAAGAGAAAGGAGAAGATACATCCCTCATGCAACAATTTACAAGATATTCCGCAATTTCAGCTTTCCATGATGGCATGAGGGAAGGTGCACAGGTGGTTGGGATGAACATCGCGTTTTTCACCCTACGGACAGAAGTATCAATTATCTTGTTTAGATAAGCTATTGAATAATTCAGCTTTGAACGACTTGGTTCCTTCCCTGGACATACAGTCTCGCCACAGATCTATGAGCTTGGTCAGCCACTTTAGCCTCTTCAGCCGGTGGACTCCCCTCGTCCACAGTAATGAGACAATCCTGACTGAGACCAACCACCCCATTTTTGTAAAAATCTGAGCGTTTCTGTTTCAAATTTTCCATTTCTGACAAATGCACTTCATTACCTTTCTCAAGTGTTTCTATGGTAACGAGCATGTCTTTCTTCATCTCAGTCAATACAGCAACTTTTTCCTTCAAGTTCTCCTCCAACTTGCGGCAAGCATTAAGCTGTTCTCTCAGCTGTATCTCCTGTTCTTTTAGGCTCTTGATCTCTACCTCCAGCAAATGGGTGTGTTTATTTTGCTGATCCAATTTAGCTATAAAACTTTTTTCAGCCTCAATCACATCAATGTCAAAAGCAGCACTATTCCTCTTTAGACGCTCAATATGCCTTGATTTCTCAGAAATATCCTTTGCAAGTTCAGAAATTTGCTTTAAAAGTTCTTCGACCCTATCAACCTGGGCCTGCTTATCAAACTGACACTTAGAGGAACAATATATTTTGTAAGACCCAAGCTTCACCACCTCTTTCAATCGATCCATACAGCTTGGATGAAAAATACCCAAGCAAACAACACAGAAGTAATTCGTAAATTCCTTGTTTTAGCAACATTGGACGGAGCAATGCATTTTGGTAGATCTTTTGTCTCACTATATGGGAATGGGAACCAAAATTAAATGTTGCTTAAGTCAGAATTTAACTTAAGAATCGTTACAAAACTTGGTAATAACTTAAACAATGGTCCAGTGCGATATTAAACAGACCATTAAAATCAAAATTAAATTAGTCAGAATATAACTTAAAAAATCGCTATAAAACTTGGTAGTAACTTAAAACAATGGTCTAGTGCTACTCTAAACAGACCCAATAAATTAAAATTAAATGGTGTCAGAATACAACTTAGAAATCGTCACAAAACTCTCGGTAATAACAGAGAGAACACAAAAGTAGACCATTATATACAAAAACAAAACAATACTGCGTCAGCAAACATATAAAACTCGAAGTTAAATTAAGGGTTTCAAACTACACACTACAAAAAATTATTACTAAGTGCGGGCCAATTATTTCCCAGCTAAATAAATAAGTACCGAGATATTCGCAAATAAATAAACAAATTCGACATTTGATGATGGAATCTTACTCGATTTTGCCGTCCTTGTGTTGGTATTTCCTTATCGCTGCGCCGAATATTTACGCCTATTGTTTGGAGAGAAGACCAAAACTTGAGGAAAGTAAAAATGAGATTCCTCCCATCAGAGGTCACATCCGGATGTATCTTCAAGGGCAGTTGGAAGCTGAAAAATTTCCTCGCACGGCGATACCAATTTTGTGAAATAATGTTAGGTTTATCAGGTAAAAAAGTGTGAAAATACAGGAGTACATTGCAAGCGCTTACGTACGGCGCGCCGTATTAAAACTATTATCAGTTATACAGGGTAGTTATGTATCCGGTTCAGCCTAAGCGAATGCCTTTTTGTCAGACACCACGTGGTAGAAGAAATAGATGTAAACGAGGAGGGGTTTTAGTCAGTAAGAGTCTGACACTCTCCGTACAAACCAAACCGTATGGGCGTCCATGACAATGTCCCCTCCCCCAAACAAAAATCTGAACACCACGTGACCTACTCCCTATACCTCGTATCCAAAATGACGTCATCATCAGCCAAAAGAGCCTAACCATTCCTAAGGGTAGTTAGGGTGAGTTTTAAAGGGGGTTTTTAGGGAAAAATTAAACACTTTTTGTCTTAATGCCTTTTTGACGACACCCCACATGGTGACGACGACTCTGAATAAAATCCAAATTAAAATAATAAAAGCTATTTTTGTTGTGGTGGTAGCATCAGTAGGAATCGAACTTGCAACCATTAGAACGGAGAGCCGGATCGTATCCTACTAGGCTACCAGAATTCAAATTAAATTTAATTTGAAAATGATAGTCTAAAGTAATCAGCATGTCTGCGCAGGCGCAAAAAGGACAGCCTAGCTTTATAAGACGCATGTGCAATTATAATTAAATAATATATAAATGTCGATGGCATCGCTTCCCATGAGCTAAAGAAATCGTCATCGTCGACAATGACCAGAGTTTGTTGAATATATATTAATGATAATACATGTAGCATAAGTATCTTATTTTCAATGTTCTTTGTTTAGCTAATTTTCCGAAGTAAATCGTTTAACTTATATGAAAAATTTAATAGAAAATTATTCGAATGAGCAAAATATGTTTTGTTTTTCTTCATCTTCTTTCACCACAGAAATCCGAATGTCTGCATCTTTTAGTTTTACTCAAGAATAAAATTGCCTGCAAAGTGGAGAATATGCATTATTTAATGTCCATCGCATTAAACATAGAAAACAGAATTCATGACAACAAAAACTTGTTATAACAATATTTTCTTACTTCTCTTTTCTAACCAAATGGAGCAGGTTTTTTCCAGCTTAACCTCTTTAGAGACCGGTTTAACTTCCGTTTTTGTGGTGTAACATTAGTAGTAGAACTTTCTTGATTCATCAAGGGTACCATTATTTTATTCAGTCAAATAGTAATGGAGGAATAATAGTGCAATGTAATGAGAAATAATGAATGTTTATATTTATTTATTAATTTTACATTAGCTAATGCACAATGCCATGGATTTATATTGTTATGAAAACAACACTCTGGTATACTTTTAAATTTGCTTAATTTGGGTTCAGAACCGACAGGAATATTATTAATAACCTTTTCGTCTAAAAATACCTCCAAAAATGGGCTTTTTCGTTATCCTTTATTACCGTGTATATTTCTGAATTTTCTTAGAGTTGAATCACTTTGTGTAAAATATTTTCAATTTCATTCAAGTCTATATGTCTAGCATTATACCACTCAATTCCATGATAATCTTCCGCCCACGTTACAACCTTAGTATCTTCAGCATATAACATGTTTCCTTTAAAAGGTTATTTAACCTTCCAGTAGTCGCGCCCGGTCTGTGAGACCGATCATACACCTTTTTTAGCATTATTGGGAAAAACAAGGAGAGAGGCACCTGCCACTCCATGTATCTTCTCGTTGGGTCGCGACGAATCAGCAGTACAGTGCAGTGTGTTGCAAGTGGTAGTTGTGCCAAAAATGTAACGTCCCGCGGTGTATGAGACCGGCGCGACTAATCACGTTTTTTTTTAAATTGTCCCGTTATCGTTAGTTTGATTGTGAGGTTAGTTTTTCGTACTTTTATTTTGAAATATGTAATAGAAATGTAACATCTTTGATTTTTTAGCCATGTGTTCTTACGAAAAAGACCAGGAACGCTTGCCAGAAATGTTAGAAGAAATTATGAGCGACGGAGACGGCCACGATATTGCGTACGACGATCATTCAGATCCAGATCAATCTGATGAAGGTGAACTGGATCATATAGAACAGCAACTTGACAACAGCGAGTCTGAGCAGGATATTTCTGATCATGAGCAAGTAGTAGACGAAAGTCACAGCAATAAATTATCGTTTTTTGGAAAGGATAAGATCACACGTTGGAGGAAATTGGCTTCACAACCTACAACAGTTAAAACACGACAAAAGAATATCGTCAAACGTTTTCCGGGTTCCATATTAGCAACCAGAAACTTGCTGAAGCCACTGGGAATATGGGGGCATTTCTTCATTTTGCATTTTGCTCGAAATAGAGATGCAACTCCAACTAATCAAATTGAAATTCGTGCTTTCTTTGGTCTCATTTATATGGCTGGTATCTATCATGCAAATCGCCTGAATGGCGAAGATTTGTGGAATACTGATGGGTCCGGTGTAGACATTTTTCGCCTCACTATGAGCCTGCAAAGGTTTAGATTCCTAATTCGTTGTCTAAGATTTGACAGCAAAGAGACTCGTTTCTAATTGTCGGAATGGCTACCATCACTCAGAATTTGTGACCGTGGATGAGATGCTTGCAGGATTTCGAGGAAAGTGCAGCTTTCGTCAGTACATCCCTTCGCAACCAAACAAATATGGGTTATAAATTCTAGCATTGTGTGATGCCAGAATGTATTACACAAGCTTTACGTCGGAACACAACCTGAAGGGCTATACAGAGTTCCGAATAGTCCTTAGATATTGTTCTACGACTCTGTGAACATATTTTTGGATCGGGGCGCAATATTACAATGGACAACTGGTTCACCTCTTTACCTTGTAAAGAAACACTCAATGACCATAATCTCACAGTAGTTGGAACCATTGTAAAAAACAAGAGAGAGTTGCCATTAGACTTTTCTCAACCAGCTGTGCGACGGGACATACCAGTATGTTTGCGTTTTCGAAAGAGTGTACTCTTGGCTCATATATTCCCAAAAAGAAAAAAAGTGTGCTGTTGCTTTCTAGTATGCATGACTATGATCAAATCGATGTAGGAACAGATGCGCGTAAACCGGTGATAATTACAGATTACAACCGCTGGAAAGGAGGTGCAGACACTGTTGATAAATTGACTTCAAGCTACAATTGTGAGGAAACACGCGTAGATGGCCAATGGTGATCTTGTACTCCCTATTGAATATAGCTGGCATTAATTCGCAAGTTATCTAACAAACAACCCTCGCATCACCATTTTGAGAAGACACTTTTTGAGAAAATTGGCCAATGATTTAGTCAAGCCTCCTTTGCAAGTACGTTCTGCTATGAAGAATATTCCTCGAAGCCTAAGATTGAGACTGGAAGAACTTTCTGTGGATAATATCGAAATTGATATACCACAGAATACTTTGCCAGGAATATGTGTCTACTGTACTTCGAAAAAAAATCGCTTCCGGTGCTTAAGTGCAATAAATATATGTGCTTGGAGCATATTATTGGGGTTTGTTAAACTTGTCGAGAAAATGCACTAAATTAATTTTGAAAATGCTTTTGTCACCATTTTTTTATTATAAGAGTATTATATTTTTGTTTAATTTACAGTTAGTATTTCTACCACTTTTTATTTTTTTGTATGTGACTAATAAAGTGCAGTATTAAAAAAACACCATTTTCAAAAATGTGAAAATCCCAGTTAAAAAGAGATTTGAGGCACCAAATAACTCCCTAAGACTCAAAATGGGTCTGTTAGAAAATCTCCACAAAGGCATTTCGCATGAAAACTGTTCTACCCGACACCTCACTGTGAGTTATTGCAATAAGTGACTTTCGGAAAGTGCTCCTCTTAGATTTTCTCAGGATGGAGGTAATGAAAAGGAGGATTCACGTCCCGTTCTAAGCCAGCAACATGGCACGACTCAAAATTTTCTTTTCCAACAACGTCGCACCCGGCGAAATGATTTCACGAGCAATGACGGCATCCTAGATTCGAACCCACTTAGGTTTTGTGATTTTCTCTTCTCCAATCCGTTGCATTGCGACATCCACAGGCATCCTTCATATCGTACCTGTAATCTTCAATTTAACCCACAGAAAACTGACCCGACCAGCAATTGTTCTTCTTAAAATCAGACATCGATGACATCAGGGTTCAGAGCACTCATTCCTAATTGATCGGATTGTATCACAAAAAGTCGCCTCTACGATATGCCCAAGGCTAAATGTCAGGTACAGATGGCAATTCAAATCTGAATATATCACAGCCAGGCAAGTAAATGCGATCTTATGGAAATTCAAATTGTAACTGAAATAATATGATATTTAATAATGGTATATGGCGACAATTAACTTCCACTAGACAGGTTTGTTCACCATTTTCACTCTTTACAAGCCCTAATCTGAGATTTTCGTCAATAATAGCCAAGAAAAAAATACAAAAGTATTGGAATTAAGATCCACTACATCTATTAAAGGTACATATATTATAAAATTAATTAATCACGAGACTATTTGAGTGCAAAAATAAAAGACAATATTACGTTGTTAACATGCGTGTCCTCGAAACAGAATTGTAGTTTAAATCCCTGAAATCCCCTTAATAATTAATATTTACTTTTAGTTGGGGCAAGCACCTGTGTCACGCCCTTCTCCCTTTCCAAAGTACGCCATAGCAAAGTGATAGATAACCGAACTACCCTAACGAGACGAGAATGAAATTTACTGCATTTTTTAGAGGCATCAATTGGAGAATCATTGCTATACCCTCTACTATGACAACATGTGATATTGTGAACTAGTAAAAAGTATAAACTTACTAATTAAATAATATCACCCTGTCCTAAGTTTGAACTTGAACTTGAAAAATGTTATATAAACATTCACAGTTAATTATAAACAGCTAGAGCGTTCAACAAGAGCGATTTTAATCCTTAACGTTGCAGCCATCTGCATTTTGTAGCATATAAATACGCATGCAAACGCCAAGTTCATCAGGCTTTCGGGTTTCTCTCAACTCCGCTCAATCTAGCTGGGTATAGCACACAGGTGCGTACACTTCTAGTTGTTCTATCCCTCAACCTCAATATCTGTGAACACCTGTGCATAGGCACAGGGCGATCAGGTATCTTCCTAACCTGGATGTACATGTACATAGGTACACGGCACCTGGGGAATTCTAAAAAGTAGTGAGAGTCGAATCTACCTAAAAGTATTAAAATTTCCAGTAAGGGGATTTTTAAAAGTAGTGCAAGTGCCTTAGAAATCTGTGACAAACTTAAATTAAAAACGCTAAAAAACTTAATATATAAATATTAAAACCAATACATAAATAAAAGACAACCCAGATCGCATAGACTTTATTAATAAAACAGTGGTCTAGCAACACTTTGAACTAAGCCTCCCTCGAGAAGACATGCATCTAGTATTAATTGGGTATAGTGTAAACTCTTAATTCATCTATAAAGGAAAATACGCATTTATTAATATACAGTCTAACCGTTGTTAAGTTTGTTTGTAAATAAACTTGTTATTGTTTTTATCAACGTGTCCTTTTTCATCTCTTTATCATTTATCATCTCTTCTCAATCTTTTTTTTTCTTTTTTTTTTGTGGAGAGGGTTAGGAAATCTGCTCTTCAGACACCCCATGCCTTGGTATTTTGTCGCCTGGGGTAGTGTGGGGTAACTTTCAACTCCGGAATAGCCGACCCACTAAAACCCTTTCCTCTATACAGGCTCTGGAACCGCCTACACAGCATTACTTCAGAGCTTTTTTCTTTCCAATTATTTTCCTATTTATTAGCACTTTACATTTTTTTTCTTATATTTTCTCTAGGTTTTGTCTAATATTCTAATATGCTTTTATTCTCCTGTTCCTTGTTGATTTTGTCTTTCATAATTTTTTCTATCATTTTGGTTATTGATGTGAAGTGATTTTCGGTAAGTAGAATTAGGTTTCCTACATTTTGTTTAGTAATTCTCTCTCCAATCTCATTTTGAGCCTCCTCTCTATATAAGTTAAATTGCTGACACTGGAAAAGCGTGTGCTCAGGATCGTCCACTTCTCCACAGAACCAGCAATTATCAATTTGAATTTTTTTTATTTTTTTTAGGTAAGTGGAGAAAACCCCATGACCCGTTATAGCTTGTGATGTGTGATGATTTATATCTCCCCACTTATGGTTATACCATTCCGCTATATTTGGGATAGACACTTTTGCCCATCCCTCGTAACTATCCCACTTTATCTGCCACGCTCTTAACAAGGTTTCTTTAGCCTCACCACGAGAATTTTTACCATCTCTGTATATCTGGATCCACCAACAGTTCTGCAGGCGGAATTGCAGCAACAGCTCCAACTGCTGCGGTTGAAGCTATCCGATAAGCACTGATGACAAGAATGCCCAGATTCCTTAAGACTCTATTTAGCATATCTCTATACTTTTTATACTTTAGTGCCTCACCCTACGCTGGGGCTGCATAAAGCATGGTCGATATTGCGGCGTTGACGATAATCCTCTTTTTCCTTGATGTTGGTCAGCCAATTTTTGGCATTATTATTTTCAGTATATTTGTCATTTTTGTAATTTTTTCACAACATTTTCTTATATGGGTTGTCATTTTTGCATCTTTGTCCAATGTCCATGTAAATTCCTAGGTATTTAGCCATTTTCCTGCTTTCAATTATGGTCTGATCAACATTGATCTACATTTCCTTAATCTTTCGTCTGTCCGCCAGCACAATTAACTCAGTCTTTAGACAAGGCTAATTTGTTTCTGAGTTTCTTCATTTGTTGGAACTGTTCTTTTTTTAAGCTTAAGTCTATTTAACACAATTTTGTACGTCTTTCCCCAGATGTCATTATTTAGTTCTTCCCATAGATTACTCCAGTGGGTTTTTTTGCTTATCTCGATTTGTTTTTTAGTTTTTTTTCGCATTTTTGTATATTAAGTTTTGCTCTTCACACTCTTCTCCTCTCGCTTTCATCCTTGAAACTTTGCGTCTTACCATTATGCAGATCTTTCTTTTCTCCGCGATTTCTTGATTCCACCAATATACAGGTTGTCTGCCATTTTTTAATTGTTTGGCTCTTGGAAAATGTGTATTACAGAGCTCTGTTATTTTGTTAATTAGGTCCTCAGGAGAAGTAACTTCATCTAGAAATGCTTCCGGCATGTTTTTTCTTAAATTTTCCAGAGTGATTGGGTTTAGATTCCATCTTTGCCCGTTGTGTGTGGTCCCTTGTCCATTTTCGCTTCTTTTCTTTGGACAGGGATCTACAAGTGTCTCAAAGTATATGGTGTGGTGATCACTGAAATTTTCCTCTCCAACTAGAACCTACCAATTACTGATATATTTGCATAGTGAATTAGACGCCATTGTGAGGTCAATACAGGAAGAACCTCTGACGGAGCAGAAGGTTTTGGTGTCAGTTACATTGCCTACTACTAAATTCAATGAAGAAGTCCACTCGTCCAAAAGTTTCCCGCGATTGTTTGTGGCTTGGTTTGTAAACATGGATATTTTAGCATTAAGATCCCCACCAATGATCCATTTTTTCTTTTCAGCCCTTATACAGACTTCAAGGTCGTCTAGTAGTGTTTTAAAATCCTGTATATCTCAATCTGGCATAGTGCGATCCCAAATCTAAGCCACTCTCCTGCACGCCAAGTAAGGCGTGGCGTCACAAGTGTAAAATACAAATCGTGACAATATTATCACTCTTGTGTGACCCTTATTTGATTTTTTTAACTCATTCTTGACAGAGTAGGGAATGTAAAATAGTTCAAACTTAAATAACAAAATGAAAGATGAAACTTATCTTTAATTAGTGGTCAAGTGTATGGACATTTCTTGACCGGTACAGTCTTCGGAATCGTAAATTGTACTTCAAATAAATTATTAATATCAAAGAAGATTACTAATATATTATCCTCGAAAGTAGAAATATGGCATAAGGAGAATGCGGGCAACGCATGTAGAAAAGTCCTTGCCGTATTACAATGTTTTTTAGCAAACCTTTATTTTCACATCCTGGAAATAAACACCTTGAATAAGTTGATGCTTTGCAGTTTTTTTTATGTGTTGACACCCAAATTCACTAGGCTCCCTCAAAAATGTGAACTAGACTTAACCTATGCAAAGAAAATTCAATTAACCACCGCAATTTATGAAATAACGACACATCAAAAGTCAATTCATCTGACAAAGCCAGTAAAAATCCCAGTTACGAAGTGACTCCAGGAATCAAACAAACAATACACCAAAGGTAAGAAAATGATACTGTCTGAGACTTAAAATGGATTTGTTAGAAAATCCCCACGAAGGCATTTCACAAGAACACTGTTCTACCTGATACCTCACAGTCAATTGAGATTTTCTCCGGATAGAGGTCATGTAAAAGAAGCTACGTACAAACACAGTCTCTTTCCAAGCCAATCTCTGCAAGCAACATAAAATTTTCATTTTACACAACGTTGTGCTCTACCACCCGTCTCCACGAGTAATAACGTCATCCTAGATTCAAACTTACTTATGTTTTGTGATTTTCTCTTCTCAACTTTGTTGCACTGCAACATCCACAGGCATCCTCCATACCGTCCCTATAACCTTCTTCCAAACTAACCCACAGGAAATTGTCCCTAAGACCAATTTTTCTTCTTTAAATTAGAAATCGATAACATCATAGCTCAAAACACTCATTCCTAATTGACCGGATAGTATCACAAAAATACGCCTCTACGATATGCCCAAGGCTAAATGTCAAGTATAGATGGCAATTCAAATCCGAATATGTCACGGCCACGCAGGTAAGTGCGATATTATGGAAACTCATGAAATAATATGATATTTTATAATGGTTTATGACACAATTAACTTCGACTAGACAGGTTGTTTTTCATCTCTTTTTACCCTTTAAAAGCTGGAATCCATCACGTCTCAGATTTTGACCAATAATAGGTACTCTTGCTCCAAGAAGGAGATACAAATGTATTGGAATTAAATCCACTACATCTATAAAAGGTACAAGTTTTATAAAATTAATTAATTACGAGACTATTTAAATCTCCATAATATTAAATATTTACTTTAAGTTGGAGCAAGCACCTATGTCGCCCCCTTCTCCCCTTCCCAAAGACGCTATAGTAAAAGTATAGATGACAGAACTGCTCCAATCAGACGAGAATGAAAATATCTGCATTTTTAAGCTCATTCAAAAGGGAACTCACCTGTCGAAGACAGTGAAAATCCCAGTTACAGAGAGAGTCCAGGCAGCAAACAACTTCCTGAGACTCAAAATGGGTTTGTTACAAAATCTCGGCAGATGCATTTCACAAGAACACTGTTCTACCCAACACTTCAATGTCAATAGCTGACTTTCAATAGGAGCTCCTGTTAGAGTTTCTCCGGATGAAGGTAATGGAAAGGAGGCTTCGCGTCCCGGACTAAGCCAATCCGTACAATACATGGCACATTTCACTCGTAAAATTATATTTTTACACAACGTTGCGCTCTACCACTTGTTTCCACTAGTAATAACGTCATCCTAGATCAGAACTCACTCATGGTTTGTGATATTTTCTTCTTAACTTCGTTGCACTATGACATCCACGGGCATCCTCCATACAGTACCTGTAAGATTCAACTTAACCTACAGGAAACTGACCCAAAGACCAAGTTTTCTTTTCAAAATCACAGATCGATAACATGATGGTTCAGAGCACACATTCCTAATTGACCGGATAGTATCACAAAAATACGCCTTTACGATACGCCCAAGGCTTAATGTCAGGTAGATATGGTAATTCAAATTCCAAAATGTCACGGCCACGCAAGTGAATGCGATATTATGGAAACTCAACTTAAAACTGAAATAATATATTTTGTAATGGTATATGGCCCCACAATTAACTTCCACTCGACAGGTCATTTTTTATCCCTTTTTAGCCTTTAAAAACTCTTATACACCCCTCGGACTTTGGTCGATAATAGGTACGCTTGCTTCAAGAAAGAGTACCAAGGTATTGGGATTAAGATCCCCTACATCTATAAAGTACATATTTATAAAATTGATTAGCTACGAGGCTATTTAAATGCAAAAATAACTGACAAATTTACTGGTCTAGAGATGTCTTTACAATAAGCAGCTATCACCAAAAAGTACGCATCATTTACAAACTATTTTTATTCTAGATTTCGATATTATTGTTTCTCTGCATCCAACTTTCGTCGTTTATCTATGGTTGTATCGTTCTATCAGTACAAATAAAATATATCGTGAATATTGGTTTTTGTAAATATCCATCGCTTGCCTAAACTAAAATGAACACATTCATACGGACCTACATTTTAAATATTTCTATAGCATGTGACAGAAGCACTAAACTAATTAAATATGCCATTAGCAAGGGCGTATCAATTACCAGCACAAGTTAACGTTTAAATTACCCTATCTAGTAAAATCCAGGAAGACAGTAAGTTTGAAACTAATGTTGCTTTAGTGCTACTAAACTTTAATATAAAGATGCTAAATCTTGTCTATGTTATTCTGCAATTTATGTTTTAGACAGCGTTAAAAAGATAATCAAAATGTTACTAGCATGCTTTTAAAATTATAATTAACTATGACTTCAGGCACTTAGAAAGTTGAAACGAAGTTTAAAGAAGAACTAAATAATAGATGAACGGCGATGATGTACGGGAAGTAAATGAGATGTCGTGTAGTTAACATGAATGAGTGAATATTGTTTATGCGTTAGTAATCTGTGATCTTGCACCTGCACCTGACCGTGGAGCCCGAACGCTGGCACCATTTTAAAGGTTGCGGCTAATGTAAGATATCCTCAAGGACCTAGATAAGGGTTTCGCTTAATGCTAGTAAGACCGACATGGTCAATTTCTGGCCCTATCATCCTCTGTTAAATTGATTGCGTGGACTATATAATTTATAATTATTGGAGGTATAATTATATGGCCACTTATGGCGACTATGTAGTTTTAGAGGATTAGATTACTAGCTTTGCAGTGCTCGGCATTTATTATATTATAAATAGGCAGAGATAAGAGTATGCACTTTAGTCATAAGCAAGCTTTCAGTGTAGCAGGTTAATACTTTATTACTTGTATTTTTTCTTCGTGTAACTAAAATAAAGTTTTTAAAAACGAAGTAAACAAGATAGTAAATATATTTGGCGCAGTCGGTAGGATCCTTTCCGGTGTGCGTACTAAGGATTCTTTTCGGATACGAAATTCGGGAAAAGGTTACGATTCACGTTACGACGTTTGCGTGTACACTCCTGGATTATCAGTGCCCTTTGGATTATTGGTGCCACTCCGTCTGTCTCATCAGTTAAGGAAGGATCGAAACATCAACCCCTACGGAGAGCTACTTGTGACTCCTGGCAGACATCGTTCATCGGTACGCCGTTACGACAGCCAGTATAGGACTTATTGGCGTAGGCTAGAGTCCACGACAGGAGGCAACCACCCTGGATAGTATACCTCTTCAGCGAAGTACCACCTGATACAGGACAGAGATTGAGAACTTTATTGTAAGTCGTAATTGTTCTTTATAATCGGACATCCTGTTAGTTAAGACATTTCAATTTTATTTCGAAAAAAAAGTGAAAAGTAACACTTTGCAGAATATGTTAGTTTCTCATGAAGAAATTTAAAGGTAGATTTAGTGATATAACGTATCCTAGAATAAGACGTAATAACGTAGAAAAGATTAATTCATCAGAAAGTGACTTTACTGAATTATATTGTAATATTTCAAATATATTCGAAATTCAAGAAACTCAAGTTGAAAATACCAACATTATGGCCAATGCTTTAAAATCAGTAGTAGCATTATTAAAAACATTTGATGGCACGCCCACTCGTTTAGAAACATTTTTAACACAAATAGATACTTTGTATGCTAGATATTTTAACGGAGATGAATCTCAACAAGAATACGTAATCTTAGCAATAAAGTCAAAAATAATCGGTGCAGCCGAAGATTTTTTGTTAACGAGATCTGATCTTAATACATGGGCAGAAATTAGGTTAGCTTTACAACAGAAGTTTGCTGACCCAGTAAATAGAGCTAGTTTACAACAACAACTTATATTTTTAACAAGAATGAGTGAATTCACTCTATTATTTTATTCAAAAGTTGAAAGCGTTAGTAACTAAGATTAATAGTAAGATTTGTTCAGAAATTGCCAATATTGAAGCACGCGCAGTTTTAATTTCACAAAATGAGCTTACAGCTACGCAAAACCTTCTATCCAATATTTCTAGTGAATTAAGAACTTTATTAATTGTACAAAATCCACAGAATTTGGATCATACAATTGAAATAATTATAAGCTATGAAATATTAACTTCTCAAAATAATTTCAAAAATAATTATTTACAAAATCAGAATTCAAACAAAAATGTTCAAAAACCACAATCTATTGATTTCCAGAAGAGTCAATATAAGTTTCAAGTTAATCCCCAGAATAATTTTCCAAATAATGTCAACCCTAAACCATACAATCAACCTTTTAATCCGAAACCTCAAGGTCAATTTCCAAGATACCCTAATCAAACATTTTTCAGAACCCCAAATCAAAATTTCACACCAAATTTAGCACAAAGAAATGCACAATTTTCGAAACCCCAACAATATCCACAACCCATGTCTGGCGTTAGTGTCCAGCCCCGAAAACCTGTGAGTCAAGTACAAAGACCACAACAATCTTATTTTCGACCACAAGGGAAACCCAATTTCACTTGGCAAGAATTAACCCACCTTGAAAATGAAGAACCAAATTTTTATTCTGATACCGATATTGTCGAGTATCCAATAAATAATTCGGACTTTGACGAACATGACTATTACCAAAATGTGGAAAAATTAGAAAATCAAAATGAAGAGAACTTAAGTGAACAATTAGAAAATTTTAATTTTCCAGCCTCGGAATAAAACCATGTTTAAATTTGAATAGTTTTCAAATTAATCAATTATCATATATTGAAATTCCCAATTATAATATCAAATTACTCATGCTTCATTATTAAGACCATCTTTAGCAGAGACTTATTTTCCTGATTTAATACAACCTTATACGAGCACTTTACAAACTTGTGCAGGTTCTAAAAAAGCTGAGGGTAAAGCAAGCATTCCCTTATTCTTATGCTTTGGTATAACAGACTCAGTTGATATTGTACCCATTTCATGAATATTTTGACGGTATTCTAGGTATAAAAGATCTTTGTAAATTAAACTTGAATATCGATTTAATAAATCAATTACTAAGAAATCAATACTTAGAAATTCCTTTTTATTATCGAGAAAACTTCGATCAATACTTAATTGAAATTCCGCCAAAAACAATTCAAAAGTCTACATTTAAAACTAACTTACCCAACAATACGACATGGATAATGCCTTATTTTTGTGACCATGATATCGAAATACAACCAACTATTGTGACAATTGATAATAACACTTACACACTCGATATCTATAATCATATGGATAGGTCAATAGTGTTAGAAGGTAGTACGAATGAAAATATGCCCTTAGAACCAATCGAACTTAACAATTTTGAAATATTTAATTTTAAAAATATTGAAACATCCATCCATTCCAATTTTGTGAATGAAAATGTAAATTTAAAATCTCTAATTAGACATGAACACTTAAACCAAGAAGAGAGAGAACAAATTTTCAAGCTTCTTAAAAAATTTAATAATATTTTACACAAACCTGGAGACCCCTTGACATTTACCAATCAAGTCAAGCATGTAATCAACACTGCTGACGAAATACCCACTCATACGAAAAATTATAGGTATCCATATATACATAAAGATGAAGTAAATAGACAAATAAATGAAATGTTAGACAATGGAATCATTCAACCTTCATCATCCCCTTGGAGTTCACCAATTTGGATAGTTCCTAAAAAACCGGACGTCTCTGGACAAAAGAAGTGGAGATTGGTGATTGATTATTCCAAACTTAATGAAAAAACTATTAGTGATAGATACCCAATTCCAAATATCTCTGACATTTTGGACAAGCTAGGACGCTGTCAATACTTTACAACGTTAGATTTAGCAAGCGGATATCATCAGATAGAAATGGATCCAAAAAGCATACCAAAAACAGTTTTTAATGTTGACCATGGACATTATGAGTACACACGCATGCCGTTTGGTTTGAAAAACGCGCCCGCTACGTTTCAAAGAACTATGGATAATGTTTTGCGCGGACTTTTAGGTAAAGTTTGTCTTGTATACATGGATGCCATAATCATTTACTCCACAAGTCTTCAAGAACATATACATTCGTTAAAATTAGTTTTTGAAAGGTTAATGTCATTTAACATGAAAATTCAGTTAGACAAATCAGAATTTTTACATAGGTCAGTTGAATTTTTAGGACATGTCATTACCCCAGACGGTGTTAAACCTAACCCACGAAAAATCGAAGCAGTTAAAAATTTTAAAATGCCAAAAACACCCAAAGAAATTAAACAATTCTTAGGTCTTGTTGGTTATTATCGAAAATTCATCAAGAATTTCGCCAAGATAACAAAACCATTAACAAACTGTCTTAAGAAAAATGTAAAAATAGTTCATGATAAAGCTTTTATTTCAGCTTTTAATCTTTGTAAAAATATTCTAACAAACGATCCAATACTCCAGTACCCGGACTTCGAGAAACCCTTCATTTTGACAACTGACGCATCAGAATATGCAATCGGTGCAATTCTATCGCAAGGAACTATTGGTTCAGATTTACCTATTGCCTATGCAAGTAGAACTCTGAATTCAAGTGAATGTAATTACTCAACAATTGAGAAGGAGCTATTAGCAATAGTATGGGCAACAAAATACTTTCGTCCATATTTATTTGCCCGAAAATTTACCATTTTAAGTAATCACAAGCCACTGCAATGGCTTTTCTCTATTAAAGATCCAAATTCAAAATTAGTGCGATGGCGATTAAAACTTCAAGAATTCAAATATACAATTCAGTATAAAAAAGGTACGCAGAATTCCAGTCCAGACTCACTTTCCCGTCCACCTCGAGAAGTACACCCAGTGGAAATAACAAAATCACCACCCACACACATGTCTGCTATATGTGAAAAAGAAGAAGAAGAAGATGATCAGCAATTATGGCACGAAAAAATTAAGCACTTTTTCGATTCACAGGAAAAC
>JAEQML010057624.1:0-31817 GCA_016904865.1 Pissodes strobi
CATAAATAGTTGCCCTTTGAAATATGTATCTCAAATTAAGGATCTGAGAGTTATCTCGATTCAAACTTATCTTATGTTCCCCATATATCCATGGCAGTCTCAATATTCCTTCAAATGCTCGGCTTTATCAAGCGCTGTACCACAGATTTTCTTAATATCCAGTCCATTAAATTATTGTTCTGTTCTTTGGTGAGACCCCATTTGAACTACTGCTCATGTGTCCCCTCACTATGGTGTCCACATTCAGGCTATAGAAAGAGTTGAACACAAATTCTTAAGGTTTGATTCTTTCATGGAACACCATATGGCTGTGGATGTCAATTAATCTAGCATTGAAAACTCACTCAATATGACTAACCTTCAGATTAGACGTATGTACAGATATCTCACATTGTTTTACAATCTGTTGCACTCTCACAGTTTTAGTCCTGAGTTATTCAGCCATTCAAATTACGCCCCATCATCGTACTAAATATGGATTCAACTCTTATCTATCTAATCAGTTAGGTTTGCGAATCAGTATTCTGACCGGTTGGACTGTTTTGGAAACCACAGGGCTTTTAGATCTCAACTTAAATCATGTAATATTTGATGTGATAGCTGTTTATTCAATAATTCTATTTATTGTTTTTTTTTGTAAGTGTTTGCTTTGATTGACCAATTTTATGATTTGGATGTATGGGTGAAAGCTACATGCTATTTTTATATCATTGTTTCAATAACATTCAATTTTTTTCATTTTGTGTAAGATCAGGTTTTAAAGCTTGTATTTTATACCTTGTGCTGTAATTGGGCAATTGCTCGTTGATGAATGGATAAATAAATAGATAATTGCTTTTGTCCCAGCTGAAACACTTACTTCCTGTATTCTTGTATATTTTGTTGTTGTCACTAAATGTCTTATTTGTAATAGTATTTCAAATTATTTAAAATTATATGCTTGTGATCCTTAGGTTAGGATGTAAATTAGTTAATTAGTTTTTAATTGTTTTGTAAATTTTCTTTATATTGGGCAATAGTCCGTTGATAAATAAATAAATACATTAATAAATAAATATCTAATTTTTTAAAGGAGACACCAGCATGTAGGTATATTTTTATCAGTTCAAAATGGTTAGTTTTATGCTTCAACGAAATGTATGAAAATCAGCAGTTAATTTTCTATGTAGACTACTAATTTTCATATTTTATATTATTTTTTATATAATAGGCCACGAACAAGATAGACAAAAACCATCCAATAGAAAATATTTAAACGAACAGTTAGTCTCAGAATTAACCAAGAATCACCCCTTACAGTATTTTATCTTACGTTTATACACGTTGTTAGATAAATTTGAGTAATAAATAAATAACAATAAATGCACTCAGTCGACTTTAATGATACTGCTTTCGAACATAGATAACTTTATCACAGCATAAAACAATAGAAATTGATTACCACTTTTTCGTCGTAATGTGGTAAAACAATTTTTGACGATATCCCTTTGAACAATTATATTTTTCATTTCAATAGGCGAGAAGTTTATGTTATATTACATTTCCCGTTTAATCAGATAAATTTTATTTTATCCAAGCTTACAGATGCAAAATTAAAATTTAAAATAATAACAGTAGGCAACAGGGATTTTTGGTAGAATCAAAAATGATTAGAAACGCCAAGAACCTAAAAACAGCACGTTTTTCGACTTTGTGCCACCGCACCGGAAGACGAATCGCAGCTGAAAACATGAAATTTTGCATATTTCTCAGACTGCTAGACCATTCTTCGCAAGCCATAAAAATTAATTGTACTTATTTAAAATATTTAACGTGTTTATTGCCCACTAAAACTTTTTATGGGATCGATTCCCTTCCCTCAGTTTGAGGAAGAAACAGGTGAATTTCATAATAATGGCAATGGAATATTGGAATAAATATAATGAAAGGGAAATCTTTATTTAGATGTAATGGATCTTTGATTATATTTACCTGGCTCCTGAAGCCTTTATGTTTGAAGATAGAATAAAAGATTTACACAAAAATTGTACGTTTTTTACCATTATTTATCTTTTGAAATTATAAGGAACAAAAATATCGAATCAAAAAAAGGAAAAATATAGGCACTTTCAACTTTTTTTTAAATATACCTACCTATAATATGTTAATGATATTTGAGTGAGCCAGTTTTGAGATATTTTAGCACAAATTATAAATAAATTGCAAAAAAACGTAACAATGTTATTGTTTACATGGCTTTCTTAATACCACTATGATTTTTTTTGCAATGTATTTATAGGTAATTTAAGCTAAAATATCTCAAAAATGGCTCACCCAAATATCATCCACATTATATATATATATGCAATTTTTTTATGACAAAAATAAAGACTCCAGGAGCCACGTAAATATAATCAAAGACACTGTACGTGTGCGTAAGCAGTACATATTTAACTTCTAAGTTATCTGTTAAAAATTTGTATGAGATCCATTCCCCAAGGGATGGTGTTTTCAAGTAATACACGTGAATTTATCAATGATCGCAATCAAATAAATATCATGTAAGGGAAATCTGTTGTTTCAGATATAGATGCATAGGACGTACATATGTAAATTGTAAATTATCTATTAAAACTTTTTATTAGATTCATTTCCTACTTTCAGATTGAGGGAGAAAGAGCTGTGTTTTAAAATAACAATCTTAAATTGGACAATAATCGCAATCAAATCAATATAATGCAGGAAATCTGTTGTTTCAGGTACTTATACGTGCGTGAGAAGTACATATTTACGTTGTAACTAATCTATTTTATTAGATTCATTCCCTACTTTCAGTTTGAGGGAGAGACAGCAGTGTTTTTAAATAACACACGTATATTTCACAATAATCGCAATCGAATAATGGAAAGAAAACCTGTTGTTTCAGGCATACGTGCGTGACCAGTACATATTTAACTTGTAAGTTATCTATTCAAAATTTTTATCAGATTCAATCCTTTTTGAGGGAAGGACAGCTGCTGTGTTTTTAAATAATACACTTGAATTTCACAATAATCGTAATCAAATAAACCTAATGGAAGGAAAATCTGTTGTTTCAGGTATACGTGCATGAGCAGTACCATTGTCTTTTTACTGTATAAACAATGGCAGTACCTATTTAAGTTGCAAATTATCGATTTAAACTTTTTATTAGCTAACACACACGTGAATTTCACAATAATCAAAAACTGTTGTTTCAGATATGTGATTTAGCAGCGGAAAGGCCTTGCGGACTAAAGGTCCCTCCTCAGCTTCAGCAAACATTAAAATAAAATAGAATATCCCGTCCAAAGCAAGATTGGCTGATCCAAGATACTATTTTATTAAAATAAAAGATGGATGATATTAAAAGCCCTATATTATATTTGACAACGTCGTGACTCCGTCCAAATGAATGCGGCAAATCAGAGGAGAGGATAACTCCTAAGATGCATTCCGTTTACTATTGGTCGAAACAATTGGGCGGGACTTAGGTCCTTTGTTTAATATTTTAAAATGTCTAATATTTCCATTCACGCATGGCCCTCCGCTCGCTTCGCTCGCTACGGGGGCGCAACCAACAAAAACTGACCAAAACTAACCCAAGGTATGCATAAAATGAAGTAAAAAAACATTTTACAAACATAAAGTTAAAAAAATAAAAAACACGCCTTGTCACTCCCGGGAATTGAACCCGAGTCACCGGATCACAAGCGCAGTACCTAACCACTGGACCACTAGGCCTGCTGAAAGCAATCCACTTATTAGACATTCTAAAATAATAAACAAACGCTCCGAGTTCCGAAAAATAATTTAAGAGGGGATTTTGGGGAAAAACCGTTTTTTTGCCGATATCTTTGCACTGGAGCCTCGGATCGAAGAGAATTATACCCACCACCTCCCACCCCCCGGATACTAAAATTTTTCGAACAAATGGGAAAAAATTTAAATAAAAAAACCTAAAAAATTGTTCAGAAAGGTAATAAAAGTATTATAAAACGAAATAAGAAAAAAAAATAATAAAAAAAAAGTTAGAGAAACGCGGTTTTCGGCGATAAAAGGCGAAGGATGGAAATATGGAAAGAAAAAAAATGCTTTATGAAAAATGGTTGAAAAGAAACGAAAAAAATTAAAAGTGTCGAAACCGGGGGCAAAAGTTGAGGAAAAAAAGCTTAGAAAAAATATAAACTAATATATAACTCTTTAGGAAGTTTCTTTTCAATTGTGTGCTTATCAAGGTGAGACACATATTTTTTTCTTGCTTTAAGTTTCCTATATCTATCTATAGTGTATAAGTACGTTGTTAATATTGCCGATTTAATGAAATATCAGAAATATTTTTTACACATTCTTTGTGGTGACTTGAAATCGAATCTATGTATGGGGAATTCGAAAACTGTAAGAGATGCAGTGTCAGCCAAATTAGGGCAAAATTGCGCATTTAGGTGCCTAATAATATGCTGTTTAGAAAGTTTTAAAAATCCGAATATTTCCGTAAATATACGAAAAAAAAACGAAATATCGAAAAATCGTTTTTTTTTTATGAGCTTATTTAAAAACGGATTTCAAATTGAATTGCACTTTTGCATTGCCCCTTTTTCCGCTGTACCTAATGGATATGTATCCAGTTTGGAATCCGTCGTTTCGTCTTCAAGGGGTCACCATCAACTTTATTTTTTTAAATACGAACTTTATTTTTCTATCGTTTTCCAGATGATATTGGCGTTACTAATATGAATGTGTTTGTATTTTTTGTTTAATTTTAATAAAAAAAAAAATAAAAACACATATTCATATTAATAACGCCAATATCATATGAAAAATGATAAAAAAAATTAAAGTTCGAATTTCAAAAAAGAAAGTTGATGATAACCCCTTGACGAAACGTCGAATTCCAAACTTGATACCACCATTGGATAGAGCAAAAAAGTGGCAATGCAAAACTGCAATTAAATTTGAGATCCGTTTTTATATAAGCCCATAAAAAAAACAATAAAACGATTTTTAAAAATTTTGGTTTTCCGAATATCTCCGGATATAATTGAAATTTTAAAACTTTCTAAACGGCATATTGTTAGGGACTTAAATGCCCAATTTTGCCCTAATTCGACCGACACTGTATCTCTTACAGTTTTCGAGATCCCCAAACATAGATTCGAATTCGAGCCATCCTGTACCTACTCTTTAATGAATGTTTTTAAAGTTTTATTTTGACAAAATGGAGAATTAAACAATAAAAGTAAGTAGAAAGTAGAATATACAATAAAAGCAAAGAGGCTATAGTCATTTCTAAGGTCAT
Source organism: Pissodes strobi (assembly GCA_016904865.1). Classification (NCBI taxonomy): domain Eukaryota; kingdom Metazoa; phylum Arthropoda; class Insecta; order Coleoptera; family Curculionidae; genus Pissodes; species Pissodes strobi. Next base: position 5,297 of record JAEQML010057624.1, read on the forward strand.
TACCCATAACCATGGAGAATGGGATGATGCAAATAATGTACAGTAAACAGAACACAATGCATGAATGTACCTAATCTATTTCTATTAAATTTTATGAAGGTATTAAGCTTTTCATAGGTTTAGTTGGATTCTTCAAAAGAGAATGTATAGTAGCTATAAATTGTTCTTATATATTTTTTTAAAATTTGAATTGGTTGTAGTCGCCCTGCGACGCATTATAAGATCCTTTACACAAATAGTGCACTATATAAAAATCGGCCTCTCCTATTGGTCTATCCGCATGGCCCTCCGCTCGCTTCGGGGGCTCAAGAAAAGGAAACTAACCAGGTGCTCACCCAAACTAACCCAAGACATACCCAAAATCAAGAAAAAAACTTTTTAGAAACAATCTTAAAAAAAATAAAAGAAAGCAACGGGGTTTGAACCCTGGCCGTCCAGGTGACACCCAGCTATCTAAACCTCTACACCACGAGAGCTCTTGACAGAAATTGATTGCATGACGAAAACATATTGTAATACGAGATGAATCGACCAATAGGAGAGGTCGATTTTTACATAGTGCACTATTTGTGTAAGGGATCTTAAAATTCCCCTGCGACTCCTCCTAGTAGCCTTCCAATGCATGGTCATTTAGCAATAATACTCTACGCTCTACCTACAATAATTATTATTCATCAAAGGTATAATAAAATATTAGTGCTAATATTACTTCACTTTCTTTTAACGAATTATTGGATATATTTCGGATTACTGCCATACTGCTTTTTGACGGAATTTCAAGACTACTTTAAAATTTAACGAAATTCGGTATTTTGCGTCATCTATTTGTAGAAATTCAAACTACCACAAGAAATTCTCATCTTTAGTTTACAGACCGCGACATGTAAGTCTATTATTCGCATTCGCCATTACGTCCAGAAAGCTTAATATTTTAGTCTGATTTTATGTACTAAAATTCCAATTATCTTAATAATAATGATCATTATTATAATTTTTACGAAATCAAAAATTTAAACAAATAAATATAATAAATTATCTGGACATAATGACTATAGTAGTTTCCAAGGTGGTCCACCCTGGATGATGCACAATGCATGAATGTAATCAATTTCTATTAAACTTTATCATGGTATTAAAACTTTATCATATGTTAAGTTGGATACTCAATATAAAAAAGAATGCATAGGTAGGTTAAACCTAACTCGGAATAGTTGGGTTTATGATAGTAGCTATAACCATTGACCATGTGTAATTGGTCAATGCTATAACTTGTTACCATATTTTATAAAGTTTGAATTGGTTCATTGGTTGTAGTCACCCCCAATTCCCAATGCTTGGATCACCTAGCCATTTTAATCGACACTTTTCCAATTTATTAATGAGAGGTATAGTAAAATATCAGTGCAGGCAATAATGTTACTATACTTGCTCTCTTTTAACGACTCATTGGTTATATTACGGTGTACTGCCATATACTAATTTTTGACAGAATTTCAAGACTGCAGATTTTTTTAAATTTCATGAACCTCTGCGCCAGCTTTGGTAGGAATATAAATTACCACAAGGAACACTCTCCTCTTTAGTTTACAGAGAGCGACATATAAAGATAATGACATAATACACTAGGTAAGTTTATTATTAACGCATTGGCCATATTACGTGTTTAATATTTCCGGCTGATTTCGCTACTGTATTTTATTAAGAAATCGACTTTCAACTATCTTAAATAATATAATCAATATTAAATTTTTTTATATCAAAAAGTAAGAAAAAAAATAAGTATAAATTATCTGGACATAATGGTGAAGGCATAATTAAAACCGGCGGGCTATTGCAAAGAACACTGTATTGTATATGTCGTAGCCAGATTACAAAACCCGTCGTTTTATAAATTGCCTAGGCGTTTTATAAATAGCGGCCAAATTGTCAAATTTTCGTTTACCTTTCATTATTTTGCTATCTGGCTAGCCGGATTATCAAATGACTAGGCATTTTGTAAAACGACGTTCAACAGGAGGCCAGATTGTCAAATGTTAAGATTATCACGAGCGGCTAAAACCCAAGTTAATTTTCAGGTTTTATTTACCTTTTTTTCTTAATTTTGGGTTAGCCTTGGGTAAGTTTTGGTTAGCACTTGGTTAGTTCATGTTGACTGAGCCCCCGTAGCGAGCGAAGCGAGCGGAGGGCCATGCAAAGCCATAATAATACCCCGGCTGACGGATCGCAACTTGTTCAGTTGCGATCCGAGTATTATTATGGCTTTGCATGGCTCAATCAACAAGAACTAACCAAGTGCTAACCAAAACTAACCCAAGGCGTACCCATATAACATACTTAAAGACAGTAATACAAATTTTGATTGCCCTAACTTTTAAATAAAACTTGTATTTTACAAAATGACTACAACGTCTCACCCGCCAGAATGTCAAGCAGAAGTTAATCTTAAACATTTGATAATCTGGCCGCGTGTTGACCGTCGTTTTATAAAACGCCTAGGCATTTTACAATCCGACTAGCCAGATAGGAAAATAATGAATGTTAAACGAGAGTTTGACAATCTGGCCGCCTTTTGTAAAATGTCTAGACATTTTATAAAATGGCGGGTTTTAGCAGTGGCGGCTCGTATATATGTGCTGAGGAGCTGCAGCACACAGCAAAATCACAGAAAAATTAAAATAATATTTTAGTACATAAATACTTGCCATTTTCTTTTAAAAATTATTATTTATCTGGACGGAAAGTAAAATATTGCCGCACCGCTAATATCTTCGAGATAAACATACCCACTACACCGTCAATCCAGACCGAACGCCTTATCACAGATTACTCCTAGGAGTAATCTGTGGCCTTATGTTGTATAATTCGGATCGGTGTGCGATATGAATTTTAGCACAACGAGCCTTTTGGTCGTCGCGTCTCCGGTGATCCCGCTCGCGTGTTTTCAACGGTGATTTCAATAGCCGGTGGTGCTGCCCCATCTCAAGCACACGGCTAGATTTGTTGCCGCGTTTGATTTTAAACGCAGTTATTTATGTTGAATTTAGTAGCCAGGCCGTTTGCGGTAGTTTACTTAATTTAAGCATTTGTCGCAATTAGTTTTCCTAATATTATTTATATATATTTGTTAAGATATTATATATAATAACATTAGTTTTATTTATGACTATAAGACCCATATCCACTGCAGAAGGAGTACGTTGTTTTTCGACTTTGAAGAGAATTAAACGTTTTTTGCGAAAAGAGAGATTTAACGCTTTGACAATGTTATCGGTTGAAAAAGAGCTGATTCATTTTCCGTTTTAATACAAAACTCACAGAAAAAATTGTAAATGAAAAAAATAGACGTATGGATTTAAATTTTTTTTTTATTTAAAATGTATCTAAAATAAAATAAAAAATTTATTTAAAATGTATCTAACCACTTTAAAAGACTATATTCAGTATGTTCTCTTCTTTCATGTGTCCGGTTTAGAATTTTAAGCAGTTGCTTTATTAAGAAATAACCAAAATTAGAATAAAAAAAAGTTCTGGGTACAATCAATGTTAGTATTTTTTATTTATCTTCGATACATATGTAAATGTGAAAATAATTCGATAAATTTAAAATTACACTTTACAATGCAGCACACAGCAATAAATTACCACGAGCCGCCACTGGGTTTTAGAATGTGGCTACGACATATACACGATCTATAAACCATCCATATACAAAGTCAAATCATTGTTCATTGTTTATGTATACAAATACGATGATAAAGGGACTGAATGACCAGATTGTTCGTTGAAGCAGTTAGTTTAACCACAAACACATGGTGCAAGTTACTTAGTTCTGGTACTGTGGCCTTATAAGAGAGTCTCACTCTATCTATATGTTCTTGTACTTGTACTGTTCATTATGAGAACAATCCACTTGAAACGATCCCAATAAATGTAACGTTAGAGCCCCAATTCAGTTTTGATATTATTTTAAATATTGTTTAGGCACAAAAACACAGTGTTACCTATAATAGACCTAATTTATGGCTATTCCCATATTTAGGACTTCCGTCCGGATTTGTCCTAGTTTTCAAGGGGCCCGGGGACTTCCGAGGATATTTCTTAATGCAATCTGCGATTTACGACATCTATCAAAAATTAGGAAATCTAAAAAAAATGGGAAAAAATAGCAGTCTCACCAATAAATTGATTTTTATTAAAAATAGATAAAAACACAAAATCTGAGGATTATTATTATAAATCGATAAACCGGACAAAAAATTTATTTAACAATATTGTTTCATCTTTCATGAAGGTGAAGGTAGACGTCCCGAATTTTATAAATTACCCTTTTTTAAAGATATACTGATTTCAATCGGAAAGGCTGAAAATTATAGACAAGATGGAAATCAAGTAGCCATCAATCAGGATCATGATCGGGAGATATAAATCAAGAAAGCATTTTAGTGATTTAAAGTATGGAGTTTGTTTACATTAGGTACCTATTTAGTGCAAGTTCCTTGATTTTCACCATTTTTACACATTAAATATGTAATAATAATAATAGGTATAAGTAAAATAAGATTTTGTTTTCTGTTGGGTGTTGTTGAGTATGTTGTTTGTTTTATGCTAATTTCTGAAGTGTTAACTAAAGAATTGGCCGTTACGTTATGTTTACTTAGGTTAGGTTGTTAGGTAGATAATATATTCATATTTAATTTAGTACCTACCTACTTTAATTTAATAAATAAAATTACATTATCTTTTTAACCAGGACTTTTAGTGTTGGAGACTGGAGAACCAAAGATTTGCTTTTTTCGTTAAAAATCATTAATTAGTGGGTAGAACTAGCAGTGGAGTTTATATATGGAGGAGGGAGCCTCTCAAAAAAAAAAATCATATTGCTACCCCATTACCTGTCAATCTTGCGCCGTCAATAACTTCCGTTTTTCCGGGTTTAATGTGGCAAAACCCGGGGTTTGTCTTCTGACCTAGATTGCAAATTTTACAAATGTTAGCCCTATCCATATTACCATTTAGTTTTTCTTGATAACCATCTTGGTTATTAGTATCGCCGAACAAAAATGTTACTATATGCCCAAAAACATGATAAAAAAATCAAACATTTAGGTAGTACAAGTTGTCTAGTACCAAAATAAATAAAAATCCATGCATTAACCAGAAAACTATCACATCGAATAATATCGTCCATTAGTCGATGTTATAATTTTATTCCCTCACTAATAGTCCAAAGAATAAACTGTGCTAATACGCTGCATATACGCGCATTCGCCATTCTGTCCAGAAACTTTCATAATCCAACATAATTTTGTTATTTGAAAAAATGTTAATAATTCGAATTCTGATGATTTCGTATAATAAATTTATTTATTATTATTATTGTTATTATAAATTTTAAATTGTCTGGACATATATTATCGAAACGACAACTGTATACGCCGACCAATAAACGGGGCAAAACTGTTCGCTGAAGTAGTTTGCTAGGCCACTAAGAGATAGAGCAAAATAATACCTTTTTCCCATTTATAATTTATTATATGAAACAATGATTATACGTATATAGGGCCGCCTAGAACCATGTCGGGCCCTGGTATAGTGAAAAATCACGGCCCCCCTCAATGGCGTTGGTGTAAAAAAAGCGCGCAGGAAAAAACTGTTTGGGGTTCCAGGTCATACCATTAAAAATAATGAATGTATGCGGCATTGCCCCAAAAATATTTCATTTAAAAACAGTTTTCATTACCATTACATTTTTTTTAATATTTTAACTATATAAGTAGCTACTACGTGTGCTCATCATGCTATTGAAAAATGAATGATGAAGAAATAGAAATCGATCATACAATCACATAATTTTTAAGAGTAAGTTGAGTTAATACTGTTAATAGAGTTTAATCACAATATAAAATTTCAATTTTAGAGAAATCGAAATGAAGGGAATTAATTATCTACACCCTCCCACCCAAACAGCAAACGTTCAAAGTACTAAGTAGATGAAAATTTATCTACATAAAAGATTTTTTGAAAATATAATATTTTGATTCCACGTTAAAAGTTTTTTCAATTGAGATTCAGCTGTTTACAGGGTAAAAAAACAGTCACGATGCGTAAAGAAACCCTTTTTTTTTGTTTATTGTGTTTATTAAAAACCGTTTAACAAAACCGAGAACAAAACAAACTAAACTACTCGTACGTATTGTGTGAAGGGAGCTTTGCGACATTTGCATAGGTAAAATTTTCAATAATTAAAAAGTCGCAGTTTCTAGCCAATCTGGACTCAATAGTTAATATGTCAAGAGCACTTAACTGTTCCTGAATCATGGTACATACATGGTTCAGGAACATAACATATTTTTTATTCTAGAAAGGTGATTCAAAGATCGTTCTGCTTGGGCTAGTTTGGGTTAGTTTGGGAGAGTACAAAAAGTCTTAATGCCAGATATTCGTATATTTGAAAACAACCTAATTGTGGCATGATTAAGCCAATACATGTTTTCATGAGTCATTCCTTGAGGATCTAAGGTAGAATTGTATGCAAACATTTTGGCATGAATGTTCGCTTTTTGGCGGTTTTCGCTATTGAGCCATCATCATCTTTAGTAAATGGTGGAATTAATTAATGCTTTGGTAACTGACCAAAAGGATCTCGATCCGTTAAGATAGTCGAGAAGTTTGTTCTTGATCTGCGCGTTATATCCCTCCTTATTCTCGTCAATGGTCCGCTTACACTGGTTTCATGTCGCGATGAATATATTTCGATGTTCGGCTGTTGGATGTCTCGGTGCCATTTGCATCTTAGCATTGCCTGCTCTTGAGCAGTTTTTCTCATACCATTGTTTATTGTTTGAGATGCGTTTCATAGAAGAGGGGATGAAAGCTTCCATACCAGCTAGGATACCTTGAGTTATCTCATCACCAGATTCAGAGCTGCTTTAAGTCCTAAAGCAGACGTCTTTCCAAGACAAAGAAAGATAAAACTCGGGGTATACTTTATACGATCTCAGTTGAGACGGTATGGAATAAAATTATTATACGGGTTACTATCAGTTTACTATCAATTTACCGCTTTTTACATTGAAATATAGAGACTGATTTTATATGGATTACTCCTCTAATCAACCTGGACTTAATGTGTTTGTCAAAAAAAAATGTGGGCGGGATTAGACGGCAAGTGCCTTGGATTGGTCGCTGGCTAATTTTGATTGTTCAGAGATTTTTTTTATTAAATTGTATTTTAAAATATTTATGATTTTTACGTGGCAGTGCAGAACAGGTGGGTGGCTCCGCGAAGCGATAGAAATTATTTCTAGTTGATATATTTTGTAAAATATTTTATTTAATTAGTGTTTTTGTTAATAATTCGAAAAAATATGGCATTTTGGCGACCTTTCGATACTAGTGACAACGAAACTGAGGATTATCATGCCAATTTAGAGTCGATTGAAGCCGAAATTGTAAACAAAGACCTACACGTTCAAACTCAACGGGTTATTTTGAATATTTATTTTTGTCTTAAGAGTGAAAATAGTGGTTCTTCAGAACACAAAATTGTGAATAGAATTTGTGAACTAACTAAAGTTAGCCGTGCATCAATTTATAGGATTATTAGTGCTGGAGATGTAGTGGACCATTCTATTAAACGGAAAAGAGTTGGACAAAAACTTAAGAAACTTGATACCGCAGACAAGGATTTTATTCGTCGAGTTGTGTATGGATTTTATCATCAAAATAAAGTGCCAACCTTAGAGATGATTCGGGGTAAGCTACGAGAATATCCAGACTATAAATATAAATCGTTAGATACGTTGAGAAATGGTTTACTAGATTGCAGTTTTAGTTATAAAAAATTGGACAAACGAATGGTTATTATGGAATCAGCACGTATAGTTGACCATCGACTAGATTACTTGCGCAAAATAAAAGAATGCCGGGATGCGTATAGAACTATAGAGATATAATTTATCTTGACGAGACGTGGTTTGATACCCACGATGTCGTCGAATATGGGTGGGTATAGATAACAGCAAAAATAATTATAATTCTTCATGCTGGAATTAAAGATGGCTTTATTCCTAATGCGTTGTTGTTGTCTGCCAAAAACATCAAGCAATCCTCTGCTGATTATCACGAGCACATGACAGCCAAATTATTTGAGAAATTGGCAGAGCAGCAGCTCTTACCAAATATACCACCCAATTCAGTAACCGTTATTGACAATGCTTCATACCATTCTCGTCAAAAAACAATAATTCCGAATACCAGTACAAAAAAGGCCGATCTATTTCAATTTATGAAAAATAAAGGCATGGAAATACCCGAGAAAAAGACAAAAAGGAATTATTGGAACTGATCAAAAAGCAAGATTTCAAAAAGGAAATATTGACATTGATAAACGCTTTGAAGCAAACGGTCATTCTATTTTACGTCTGCCTCCATATTATTGCGTTTTCAACCCCACTGAAATGGTCTGAGCTGATCTTAAAAGTAAACTGCGAAAATAATAATAATCAATCACCAGAATTAAGCGAGTCTGTAGTAAGTCATATTAGGATAGTAGTAGATGAAATAAACAAAAGTGATATATGGAGGGCCTGTGTATCTCATGTAATCAAAAAGGAAAGTGAATATTGTACCTTACCACCGATCACTCCAGTTATTATAAGTGTAAATAACGACTCAAGTTCTGATAACGCCGATAGTGAAGCATGACAATTTTCTCTTACAACAAAAAATCTTTCAATAGGTAAGTGTCAATAAAATTATCCTATCAATAAAAACATAACTAATTTTATTTGCTTAGTAAAACATATTGACATTTCCTGCGCCGTCCATGTTTCATAAACGATATGTCGCCTATAAGCCAGCTTTTAGTTTTTATGCTGTCTCAATAGACTTCGTAGAAACTATACCTGTTGCTCCTGTGTTTTGATCGCAAGTTCACAGGTTGAGGAGATAATATTGTGATCTGATAAGCCCAACGGAGGTTGGATGGTTACAGGGTAGTGGTCATTAGTTGTAAAGAATAGAACGAGGAGGATAGCAAAGTGTCTTTGACGCTCTGGGATTCTAGTAGGTTCGTGAACTAGCTGAGTAAGTCCGTGACTAAGAGCAAAAGTCTCTGCTTCTCGTCCTTCATCGTCGTCTTTGTTGCAGTGTTTCAACCAGTCGATGTTATGTGCATTGAAGTATCCTTCAATTTCTGCCGTTGGATCGTCGATCTGCAGAAAATCAATTTGATTGCGAAGATATGAGAAAAGCTGTTTATATTGGTATTCGCTGGGTGGTCTATACAAGCAACAAATGAATTTGGTTGCTCGATCTGGGCTTAATTTGATTTTGAACTACATGACATCGATGTCCTTAGGTTTATTTGTTTCTTCTTGGTAGCAACATAAATTGTCTCGTATAAAAACAGCTAATCCAGAGTTATGTCACAATCGGGAGTAAAAGTCATATCCGGGTATATTCAAGTGAACATGAGTACCTAGTGCTTGATTTCACTATTGTTTCTGCTAGAGCTAAAAATGAGGCTTACTACACTTGATGTTAGGTGTTGTTGTAAAAGCTGTTCCGTACAATAATTTTAAAAGAATCTCTTATTTTATATTTATTTATTTAAATAAACCCATTGCACAGTGACAAAAACTAATTAACAAATGGGTTAACTAGAACCTATACAAATTATAAGAAAATATGCTTAAAAATAACTTAATTATAAACACAATACCTACATTAAATGACAAGCGTTTATGTTTATGTGCGCCAGACTGCAATGGAATATATCAAATTTGTCCCGCTGTTTATTGTAACTTTCACACATTCTACATAAAGGCAAGTATTTAAAATACATTTTTATTCGCGGTGTAGGATTATAAAACGTTTGTGATTGGCGAGCCGAAACCCTAGGTACAAAAAAACATATTTGGCCCAGTATTTCACTATACATTCCACGCTACTATGCGAAACTTTATATAGAAACTTCAGGTCAGCAACTGAACGTCTATGTTCTAGGGAATGAAAACAGTGTTTTTCTTCAAACGTCCGTAAATCCGTCATTACTCGACTGTGTAGGCGGCCGTCAAGTTCCATTTTTCTCCGCCGGAGCTTTACTTTTCACTTTTCCGCCGGCGGAGGTAAAAGTGTTGTCATAGCAACATAGATACAATACAAACAGACAACAAAATAAGCGTCAACAACTCAAGATTTATTAAACTACAATTTGTATTTATCACTCAATTTGTGACTGCATTTATAAAAATCACTAATTTAGGAACAAATTGGTTATTATATAATCGAACTTACTCAATAACTGCTTATCAATACGGAATTAAAACGCAATCGAACACGCCATCTTAAAAAAATAATTATTGTTGACAGTGTCCACTGACAGCTTTATGTTAAATTCATCGACACCGGTCCAAGCAAGGCCACCTACGACCGTGGTCTAAGCCGCCTTGCGAACCCATTTATCTTTAATAATAATTAGATATTATTACTATTAAAAAGAGATGTTTTTGCATTAATTTGTCGACATTTGAAGAAAAAACAGCATATTTTATTTGGAGGAAAAGTTACTTTTCATGGCTTGCTCTCTATTACCAGCCTCACTCCGTTCGGCTGTTAAACACGAGCGCACCATGAAAAGTATCACTTTTCCTCCATATAAAATAATATACTATTTTGTAGCAAAATTTGATGTGCATGACCTATTTCAGGATATTCACCGTCAGTACGAAAATTCAAATATTTTAGAAAGCGGCGCTGAACTCGTTCCAAATTATTAATATGATTTTGATAATATGGTGACCATAGTAGAAGCGTACTCAATTTTAGATCGTACAAATGCGTAGTAGAGTAATTTAAGTGGATCTGGTCTTAAAAAGAACTTAGAATTTCTTATAATAAAACCAAGTGACCTGAAACTTTCTGCCACAAGATTATTTACGTGAGGGACAAATGAAAGCTTACTATCAAAAACTACTCCCACGTCTCTAAAGCTTTCCACCCGAGGAACACCCCATCAAGCTTATACTCATAAAGCACTTTATTTATTCTTAACGTAAAGGTCATTACATTACGTTTACTAATGTTTAGAGGTAGCCTATATTTGTTACACCATTCCGTCAAAATATCCACTGCCATCTGCAGCACACCACAATCATCCACATTTTGAATATATGAAAATATTTTCGCATCGTCTGCATACAGAAGCATTTTACTGTTATCCGCAATGCTATTTATAAAAATATTAAACAGCATAGGGCCCAAGATAGACCCTTGAGAGACACCTGATGATACAGAAAAGGGCGCCGACGATATCAAAACAATAGCTTTTATGATACGTGAAAGAGAAGATTTTCGATTTTTATTTTCATTTTTTTGGTAATAATTTAGGGTATTTCTTAATTTTTCATTGTGACCAATCTCTGTCAACCAAATGTTTCCTAACTTTGAAACTTTGTCTTTTGTTGCTTCTTTACTTTTTGTACTTGTAAGTTGAGAATTAGTTTTTTTGCTACAGAACTCATACTAATTATTTGAATAAGCAGTCCGAAAAATTCTGGTTAAATATTTTGTTCTCCAAACATTCTTGGAAAATTTCACTGCCCACGATTGGTGGAGCAATTATTTATTTTTGGCTTCCTGCTCGGCAAAAAATTACTACTTCCTAATAATGCAAAACTCTTAAGTAACTAATTAAGAACAATTAAATTCTCATTGACATGCATACAATCGATGAAGGATCACCTTCATCGGACGTACAAGAGTAACTCGATAACAAGAATTAAACGGTAGAGTTGCAGAATTATTCAACGCGCCGATTAATTTGACGCCTACAGGGTGTTCCGTATTTGGCGCGATGTGGAGTAATACGATATATACTACATAAGAAGTGCTTTTTTTAATTGCGCTTTTTTTTGCGGGATGGTAATTTTTCATGCACGGGTCAGGGCGACCGTCCGTCGTGGGCGAAGACCATGTGAAAATTTAGCAACAACCCAATCACTATGGACTACTGGTGGTAATGTAATCGAAATTGCAAGAATTTTTTTTAAATTACTCAAAATGTTTACTTAACGCTCAATAATCTTGGCAACCACAATTTAAAAATATTTGCCGTAATCTCTCTTAATGGCTTTTTTGTTTAAGTCATATCATGTCGCGAGCTAGGTGGGTATAGCATTATTTATTTGCAATGTATAGGCACTCGTCTTAAATGAAAACGTGTAGGATAGTAATAGTTTCTATTACCAGGCGAAAGCGAATATCCGGTCAAATACTAACCGACGGATCCGGATATCCGATAGAAAATATAGCAAATGTCAATGCTATTTTTTAAATTCAGTGTGCTGATGTTGAAAACCAGCTTACAACAAAATCAAAGCATAGTTGCCGATTTTTTAAAACGGGCAGGTCAACATTGCCAAATAGGATTTCCTTCATTTTGGAGATTTATAATAATAATAATAATAATAATAATAATAATAATAATAATAATAATAATAATAATGTTCTACTATGCCGAAACTATATTGTCTTCCCAAGATTCATAAACCTGGGAAGGCAATGCGTCCCATAGTCTCGGCAATAGGATCACCAACTTATAAAATATCCAAGTGGCTAGCAAACCAGTTTGAAAATTTACCTATAAAACAACAGAATTCAGGAGTACTAAATTCCTTAGATTTCATAAACAAAATTAAAGACACGATTCTTAATGAAGGTGAAATTTTAATCTCGTTTGATGTTAGCTCATTGTTCCCTAGTGTACCAATCCCACAGACCTTGCAATACCTTGGTGAATTACTTGAAATGAATAGTTTTGATAACGAAATCAAACAAGAATATTTAACTTTAACCAAACTTTGCATGGATCAAAATTATTTTCAATACAAAAATAACTATTACCAACAACTTGAAGGTACGGCAATGGGCAACTGTTTATCGCCGTTCTTAGCTAACCTTTTCATGAGTAAATTTGAAAATGAAATCAGTGAGGAGTTCGAATATTTTCCAAGGGTATGGTACAGGTATGTGGATGACATTTTCGCGATTTTCGACACAAAAACCGCTAATGTTGAAGATTTTGTAACAAAACTAAACAACCGTTTCCCCACCATTAAATTTACTTATGAAGTCGAGAACAATGGCCAGCTACCATTTTTGGATACTTTAGTGATTAGGAACGATAATAACACACTAGAATTTGATATTTATAGAAAAAATACTGCCACTAACCGATATATTCCTAATGACTCCTTCCACTGCGGCCAACATAAAATGGCCAGCTTTCATTTTTTAGTACACCGTTTGGTTAACTTTCCTCTTAGCAGAGAAAGATTTAATAATGAAAAGGAAACTATTAGGAATATAGCGAAAATTAATGGTTTTAATACTAACTTAATAAATAAACTATATTATACTAGTTCAATATTAAGAAATTATTAGGTGGTCCAAAGGACAAAATTGAAATATTGGAAAGAAGTGGAATATATGAAATTGGATGTATGGATTGTAACCAAAAATATGTTGGGCAAACTAGAAGATCTATACAGACTAGATTCAAAGAACATTTAGCTCATTTAAAGTATGGTAGAACAGAAAAATCAAGTGTTGCCGAGCATGCTTTTGATAATAATCATAGAATAACAATTAAAAATTTAAAATTAATTCATAATATAACTGATAGGAGATTATTAGACGCATATGAAAGTATGGAAATTATTAAATGTAAGAATAGTTTAAATAGAGATAGAGGGCCTATTCCGTATAGTCCATTGTATTGGTTGATCAAGCGTGACTAGCGGGATCCCAGTATTGGTTCTGTTTAGTTCCGCTTGATTAAGCAAACAGTAGTATAAAAGGGAGTTAGGTAGATTTTAATTTTAGTTTTAATCATCTCCTGATGATGCTAACATGGTTAGCGAAACGCGCGTCGAGTGCAAGTATTCTGTTTCGGTTTTGTGGATAAAACTATGTTTTAGTGCATGTTGCCGAAGGTTCCAAACCCCAACGTAGTTAATAATGTTCTTTATTATGACTTATGAGAAAGTAACATAATATATTCCTTACCTATTTTTTTGAAGTGAACATTTCAGGTACGTTGAACTCACTTCTCCATGGGTAGAGAATAAAACTCAGCCGTCATGTAATTAGCAACGCTCATTTTTCTAGAAAACGGCTTCAAATGGAAACTGGGACTTGGCGTTTTTTAGGCAACACTTCCAGACAACGGACGAAGATTTGTTTTTGGCAATCCGAATTCTACAACCGAAAAAGTCACGAGGATCGAAAAAGCCGAGACGACATGTGATAGTTCAATAGGACTTTAGAGAAGAAAAACTCTCGAGTGTCGAGAAAATTGGACTTTTGAGGGAAAATGTAAAAACATTGATTTGTGAGTCAAAAAATGAAAACTTTAATCTTTTTTCTCGAAAACTTATATATTTTTTTGAAAAATGGTTTACTTGATGAGAATTACCAACGTAAAAAATCGTACTTACCAGAAGACCCTATAAATTTGTCTACTGAAGTTTTCACTACGACAAAAGTTCGGTCTTAGACAAATACCGGTTTTTTAAATACTCTTCTTTCTTTCCGGTCATCTTCTTGTGTTTATTGTACTATAAAACTGGTTTTAATAAATAAAAAATTGTAATGAAAAAAAACATGTTAAATTTGCTAGTGTCTCCTTGTGAACAAGAAAAGAATTATGCATTTCGTTCTACATTTAGAAGTTCTTAAGTTATTTAAGTAATTAATGTTATATAATTTTTATTATTCCACTATCTTCGAGACTAGACGCAATTTGACAACACTGTTAACGTGGCATGAACCATGAATTATACCCACCACGTCACCGGATATCCAAAATTTCTCGAAAAAATGGGGAAAAATTGAAAAAAACGTAAAAGTTGTATTCTACAACGAAATAAAAAAAAATAAAAAAACGCGGTTTTCGACACAAAACAGGCGAATGAGTTCAGCTACGAGATCGGGGATGGCAAAAATGGGAAGGAAAAAAAAAATAATCTAAAAAAATAAAATATTTTGAAAAAATTGGAAAAAATTGAACAAAGTAAGAAAACGTTCGAAATGTTAAAAGAATTATAAAACCAAATAAGAAAAAAAAATTTCGGAAAGTTAATAAAAGTATTATAAAACCAAAGAAAGAAAAAACATTTATAAAAAAGAAAGATAGAGAAACGCGAGTTTTGGCGCAAAAAAATGAAAAAAAAAAAAACTTAAAAGTGTCGAAACCGGGGGCAAAAGTAGAGAAAAAAGCGTAAACAAAATGAAAACTCCATTCCTTATATTTTTTTCAGAAGTTTCACTTCAGTTGTGTGCTTATAAAGGTGAGGCACATAATTTTTTTAGGCGGTGCGTGAGTTTTTCTGATTGCAAGGCCATGATACTCGATTAGTTATACTATAAATATAATGTTACATGAATAGGAAAACTCAAAGTAGGTACGCATAATCAAAGTTTACAGAATAAAAGTATAAGTTGCCGCGCTCTCGATCCGCTGATCTACCTATCCCCTACCTCGCGTCTCGTTTCAGGGATTTTGGGTACCAATCGACTCCGTCACCACCGAATATATCGTTAGTTAACATTCGGTGCGCGTCACGTTAAGATGACGTACAGAGTAACATGACTGATCAATGATGGGGTTAAATAAAATTAGAGTTTTAGTATGAAATCACCGTGTTCTTCTGATTTTATGCGCGTTGGCTCAACGCGCGAAATACCGACCTAGTACAACACGTCAGACGTAAATACCTGGTTGAAAAAGGTGGGAGGGTAGATATCTGCGGCACGCTTGTGGTCTTAATAAATCAAAGCTCCGACAGTGAGTGGAGACAACTTATATTTATTCTGTAAACTTTGGCATAATCATCACTTATGTAATCAAATTGTTCAAAAACATTATATTTTTAACATAGCTTCATAAAGCCTATAGAGGTCAAATCAGGAGAGCTGAAGGGCCATTGTGGCTAATCCGTACATTGTGGCTACAGACTTGATTGTTTAACCATTCAGTTCATTAGAACACAACAATTACGCATATTTTGCATTTAAAAGATAGGTGATTGGTGCCCTCAACAACCAAAGAAAATTGTTTGCGTACCTACTATTTTCTTTGGCAGGTATATATAACTCAGAAATCAAATAAATGTATTATCCGAATCATATATATAAACTTGATGTATTATTAAAAAAAGGGAAAACTAGCAACAGCACCAGTAATACCAAAAGGACTGGAATCATGAACTACAGTTGATGTATCAAATTTGAATTAAATATATACTATCTACTAATGGGTAATTTTTTATCGAAAAAAATATGCGATAAATTACGCTGAAGTTTAAGACATTTTGTGTTGACGTAGCGATACGCTACGATCGCTACGAATGGCGTAATTGTGCCACATCTGGCAACACCGGAACAGGCCTGGTGTATTACGGAAAGGAGTAATCTGTGACGGAAGTGAGGGATGACAACGCCTCGATTGTTTTATTTCTTTTGTCTTCTGAAGCCTTAACGAACCGGCACGGCGCGGCGCGGACACAAGCGGATCAATTAATCGTTATTACTGACAAAATTCGAAAATATGAAAATATTAGCCATATTACACATTATGTACGCAGCGATCAAAGAAATTCTACTCGAAAAGTGAAAAAGATTTTCAAACCTGCTTACAAGGGACTCTTGACGTTATGGCAATTTTTTAGCATAAGTTCAAGAGGAATGCCACTGGCCCCTCTTGCCCTTGTATAACAGAGTCTTTATAATATTGCCTGTTTCACGAATTATTTCAATTATTCCAGACTTTTGAGTCATATATTTATACATAACTTTGTATATACATCATTTTGAAGTGAACCTTCTTTAACGAGGATAGTAAGTTAGAAAAAATTAAAAAATGAAATGCAACGGAATCCAAAGTAAACCACCACTTTAATTAAGCATTGTAGCTAGAGGGCTGAAATTTGCAGGGCACCTGGATGAAAAATGGAAAGAAAAAAAAATGCTCAAAAAAAGTGTCTAAACCGAGCGCAAAATTTGAGGAAAAAAATCTTGAACAAAAAAATAAAATCTCGATTCTTTTATATCTCTTTCAGATGTTTCACTTCAGTTGTGTGCTTATAAAGGTGAGGCACATATTTTTTTTTGAAGTGAAAACTTCTTTAGCAAGTGTGTGATTTGAGATTCGATGAAATGATCTATAGGATGTAGCCTGCGAGAGAATGAGATAGAACCATTGATTTAAATCAATGAATAGCACACAGTTATATAGTTGTTAGGTGTAAAGTAAAAAGCAGTTGTCCGATTACTGAAGTTAAGCAACGTCAGGCGTGGTTAGTACTTAGATGGGCGACCGTTTGGTTTAGATTTGTGTAGGTTTCACTATCGCGTGTAAACGGCCCACATGATTTTTTATTTTGAAGTGAAACTCCTTTAGCGACGGTAAGCCCGAAAACATGAAAATCAAATGAAACGGAAATCAACGCGAAACACAATAATGAAGTATATTCCAGTATAGCTAGAGGGCTGGAATTTTTAGGACATGTAGCCTTGATACAACGAGGATCCTGGATGAAAACTGGATCCCGTAACCCCCCCCCCCCCCTTTTGATCGGGGGGGGGGGGGGAACTAAAATAACTAATTTCGGGAGAATGGAAGAGCTATGGGGTCGAAATTTTGATGGTAGGTGAGCCTCATGGGGGCTACCTTTGACCATATGGGGGAGACCGGGGGGATTTTGGGTAAAAAATCGTTTTTTGCCGATATCTCTGCAACGGAGCCTCGGAACGAAAATCTGACACGCGATGACCCCGGTGCACGAGTTCAACAGTTGGGGTGGGAATTATGCCCCACCCTTTCGGTTAACCAAAAATTTTCGAAAAAAATGGAAAAAAACTGAAAAAAAACTAAAAAAATTGTTCGGAAAGTTAATAAAAGTATTACTTAAAAAACAAAATAAGAATAAAAATTAAAAAAAAAGTCAGAGAAACGCGGTTTTCGCCGAAAAAAGGTGAAGGAGTTGAGCTAAGAGGTCAAAGACGGCAAAAATGGAGCATTTTTATGCTTTATGAAAAAAATTGAAAAAAAGCAAAAGAAAAAATTAAAAAAAAGTGTCGAAACCGAAAAAAGGCTTAAAAAATAAAAACTCAATCATAATATCTCTCTCAGAGGTTTCACCTCAGTTGTGTGCTTATGAAGGAACACATATATTTTTTCAATTTTTGATACTATATATATTTACATATTATAGGATGGGTTTATGATGTGAGTGCATGTATATTAAAGCTTTCGACATATTTTGTGCCGAAAAATTTACCATTAAAATTTGTCGGGTGATTTTTAAGACAACTGGAAGTAACGTAAATGATTTTAACATGTTACTGCTTGGAACTAGAAGCTAGCAATTCTCCGTAACATAGAGGGTCTACAAATTTTTGAAACAGTTATTTACAATAGATTTCTATCATTTTTTGAAAGGCATAAGGTTTTATCAGATAGGCAGAATGGATTTAGAAAGGGCAAGTCCACGGTAAGAGCAATATATCAGGCTCTCATCAACATATTAGACTCCTTAAATAATAAACAGCAAACGTTGGCCATGTGCTTGGGCCCTTCTAAAGCCTTTGATAGTGTAGACCATAAGAAACTTGTTGATAAGCTGGAAATGTGCGGAATCAGGGGTAAAGCTCTTGATTTAATTACATCATATTTGTGTAATAGGACTCAGCAGGTGGTGGAGTCTGATACCCAGGGAAGGGTAGTAAAATCAAGAAAGGTTGATGTGATTAGGGGAGTGCCTCAAGGATCAATACTTGGACATCTGTTGTATATTATTTACACAACGGAACTGCCAGAGGTCTCTGGGGAACAGACTGTACTATATGCTGACGACACAACACTGATATTTAGTGAGAGTAGTGGTGAGTTGTTACTGGAGGGGGTTTCAAATGCAATGGAAGCCCTCGATGGGTACTTTTCATCCAACAACCTATGTTTGAATATTTCCAAAACTCAATCGGTCCTTTTTAGCAATAGAGGGGAACATCACTTTGGTTTTTTGTATAGAAACGAGCAAATCACATCACAGGAAAGTGTATCATTTTTGGGTGTCTGTATTGATGGGAGGTTGGATTGGAGGGAGCACATCGAGGGTGTTGCTACTAAAGTTGCGCAATACTGTTTTGCTCTAAGGGTTGTTTCTGAGAGAGTGGGTGTTGAGGCTGCCCTGTGTGCCTATCATGCTTTTATTCACTCTCGTATAAAATATGGCCTAATTTTTTGGGGTAACTCATGTGATATCCAAAGAATTTTAATTCTACAAAAGAGATGCCTGCGAAGTGTGTTTAAGATGAAACAAAGGGAAAGTTGCAGAAATACTTTTATTGAAAGAAACATCTTAACAGTAATTTCCATGTATGTTTTGGATTGTATAATGTTTGTCAGAAATAATGAGGATTTGTTTGAAAATTCAACATTGAATCATGAGTATCTCACTAGAAATAGATGGAATCTGGTATGTGATAAATATAATTATAGTTATCTGCAAAAGAATGTTGAGTTTTCAATCACTAAGGTTTATAATTCGATTCCTGAAGGAGTGCGCAGACTCCCAAAAAATAGACTTATTAATGTTTTGAAAAGGTTCCTGTGTCAGAATGCATTCTACAATTTAAATGAATTCTATAACTGTGATAAAAATAATTTAATTTTGTTTTAGATTTTTTGCTTGTTGCCATATCATGATAATTAATGTTTTGAAATGCCTTATTATATTTTTTTGTTTTGTAATGTTGTGTCAGTCAGTACTTATACTAAATATATTCTCAGTTATTTATAAACATGTACAGCGCTAGTTTAGTATTTAAAAAATATTATCTTGTAATTTTGTTATTACCATTTTTTTGACCATGTTCCATACCCTGAAGGGTTTTTGTAAATTTGTTTTACATGGTAATAAATAAACGATTATCTATCTATCTATCTATCTATCATTTACTATGCAAGTATATGCATTTTTTTTTGTAATTGTCCACATTCTGCAAGTTATATCATATAAAAGAAGCCATTAAGAATATTACTGTACAGGATGTTTTGATTTATTTTCCAACAAGGAAATTCAAATTTGTCGGATGTTTTTTCAAACATCTATACAGAGTTATCGGAAAGTAGAAGATTTTAATAGGCATCTTTAGCTGAAAGTTTTTTGTAGCGTAGACGGATGTTCTAAAAGCCTTGTTTTTAAGATAGTTTTATCTGTAATATTATTTTAAATTTAATTTCATTTAACTTTGTGCACGATAAAGGCGATGTTCTAACCTGGTTGCTCATAGCCAGGCAACAATGAACATGGAATTACTATTTGCTATTATACATTGCAACGTTGCCGGCTTATAAAAACTCCCTAATACTAATTATATATGATGATACATAATTACGATAATTTTAAATACCTATAAAACAGGATCTTTACATCCCTTCAGCTCTATCTACGCATTTGAAACGGTATTTTATTATATAAAAGGTGGCTACCCCTAAAGGGTATTTTCAATCGCGCCCTACAAGTGTAAGTGCAAATAACTGTATTTATTTTAATTTCAAGTATTTAATTTTCCATTTTGCTTTTTCAATTCTCATCTTATTCTTCTTTTGAGCGTTATTTCGTTGTTATTTACTTTCAGGCTGCAAAGCTAGTGATATACAAATTTTTAGTATAATTTTATCGAAAAATCACGAATAACCTTTGACACATAGAATAATATTCGTTTCAGTCGATTTTCGCTGATGTTAAAAAACAAAATTAAGATGGAGTAATCTCACGGAAATTCATAGATTTGGCTATGGCAACGTTGGCATTAGTTTAAGTTTAAAAAGTACTAAATTAAATTATATCCTGTTAATAGGTAAGCAGATAATATTTATCTAAACGTTTTAGCTGTTTCGTGCTTCTTATTTTTTTTTTAGGTTTGATAATACCGCAAGTCACAAACCTCATCTCATTATGCATAATATTCTATTTCATATTGTGCTTACAGCCGAGTAGTAACAATAATAATAATAGTAATAATAACGATAAATTGAAGGCAAAAAGAGGCGTGTGCTATTCCACGCCAACGGTCAACAATAAAGTTATGTAAAGCGAAACGTTTTCTAACAGTCCCAATGGGAAACTAGTTTAATGTTTATATTATTATTCATTATTTGAGCATTCGAATTGCCTCGATGTTGGTTGCCGTAACAATTTAATGCGCTGTTGCAGTTCCGCGATTTATCGGCTTCCTATTTTGTCGTAGGCAGATACTAGAACAGGCAGGGACGTGGAAAGAGATTTTCTAGTCATATCCTTGCTCTATTCGAAAATATTCGCAACAGTATTGGACGAAACGATGTGTTCAATTCCATGACATCTCAGCAGCGTCAACAAATGAAACTCTTGTATTACTAGTCTTAAGAAGCACGCCACTTTGCTGTTTTGCCATTTATTGTTGAATATAAATAGACAATATGATTATTATAGTTTTGAAAAAGTGTAAAGACACCTACACAAAAGATTAACTTTCCATTAATTTATTTACATAAGAATATTCATTACCAAAGAAAATAGTCTGCGCCTCGGTCTGCACCCTAACTATATCCGCGTGTCGGTCGAGGCCAAATTGTCAAAGTTAACGTAATTTGATTTTAATCTTGGTTGAGTCTCTGGAGATATTTGCTGTAACAAGAGGACGCGATGATGCGCCAACCGCATTGTCCAATGCTTGGGGAGCAGATTCTAGACACAAGTAAAGATAAATAGTATACCTACATATTATAGGTTTAGCACTAATGTTTTAGTAGTCGAGTGTAAGTCTGTAAGTAGTTAATCTGACATAGAATTTTATGGATTATTTGACTTCTTGTGGAATTGCAACAAAAAAAGCCGAAGATAAATATTGTTGGAGCTTCTTTTAATGCCTCATCGCACATGGTTCGAGGCTTTAAAGCATCGTTCAAATGATCAAATCCAACGGGTACCGTACGGGCTGGCGGCCATATAAAAGATTTAGGACCTCTCTTGCACAAAGAACGCCATTATGGTCGTCGCGCTATAGTTATTTATACGCGCGCGGATTTTACAGCTTACACTGTACTTATAAAACCTGGTAGCGGAGGATGATACGAAGTAATCCCTAGTTTATATATTTTTACAGATATCTACGACTGGTATTATCCAGTGATGGCACAACGAAAGTTGAGCTCGAGGTAAACATTTTTGAAGGAATTCATTGGAGACGTCAGCAATAATTGTAATGATTCTAAATATACGATAAAACAAAGAAAAACGCAATATAAAGAGTGTATCAAATTAAGCACAGATCGAGAACACATTCATTTGTTGCTTGTATAGACCATCTAGCAAATACAAATATAAATGGCTTTTCTTAAATCTTGGCAACCAAATCATAGTGAGACTTCAACGTACATAATATCGACTGGTTGAAACACTCCAACAAAAACGAGATGAAGGACGAGAAGCCGAGACTTTTGCTATGTCACGGATTGATTCAGCTGGTTGACGAACCTATACCAGGATCCCTGAGCGTCAAAAAGTCTTTGCTAGCCTCCTGGGCCTATTCTCAACAAGTAATCCTTACCTTTACACTGTAACTGTCCAACCTCCGTTGGGCTCATGAGACCACAATCTTATCTCCGCAACCTGTGAACTTGCTACCAAAACACAAGAGCCACAGGTACAGGGTGATCCCCTATAATGTCGCCCCCCTATAACTTTTTTATTTTAAGTGTCCCAAAAAAAATAAAAGTATGGTCATGTAGGTACTGACAAATACTTTTTTTCTGCGTATAAAAAATATTGGAAAAATGATCAGTATACAGGGAAAACCAAAAAGTTAATTTTTTTTCAATGGAACACCCTATATATAAATTTATTTTTCGATTCCTTGTAAAATTCTAAGCATATTTTATATATGATGTTATACCTCTAAAGTTAGTAGTTTCACAGCTATAAACAGTTGAAAATCGGTACTTTGGCTACTTTTCACCTTGGTAGCAAGAAGATGATCAGAGATGGAGTAAAATAAATTTCACATTCCTATCTTAACTTTTCATGAGCTATCTGACGGTACTAGCTGGCAGGCGGTACCATGGGTACCAAATCTGGTACCTCCGTAGGTACCATAAGTTAGCACCATCAGATAGCTCTTGGAAAGTTAAGATAGGAATGTGAAATTCATTTTACTCCATCTCTAATGATCTCCTTGCTACCAAGGTGAAAAGTAGCCATAGTACCGATTTTCAACTGTTTATAGCTGTGAAACTACTAACTCCAGAGGTATAACATAAAATATGCTTAGAATTTTACGAGGAATTGAAAAATAAATTCATATATAGAGTGTTCCATTGAAAAAAATTAACTTTTTGTTTTTTCCTGTATACTGATCACTTTTCCAATATTTTTTATACGCAGAAAAAAAGTATTTTTTATCCGATCGGACAAAAAACGTCACCTTTCCGATGTATTTTCTCACCGCAAAAGTCATGATTCCAGTATATTGTATTCGTTGCTTGGCAACATGCAATAACTGTACAAGAATAGAAAATAACAGTCCGGGAATATAACATTCCCGTCCTAGGCCGGGAATGTAACATTTCTGTCATATTCAAACGCCTTGTTTGTCAGATCTAACGTCTATCAAAAGTAACATTTAGCTGTAGTTTCCGTGGCTACGTAATAAACTTCAAGCTCGCTCGATTCAAAACTTGATATAATGTTGAGTTTAAATTTAAGACACGTTTTTATTTACAGTAATATTTGGCTCTATTTATATAAGTACGTATTCTAATTAATTTCGATCGGATAAAAAATAGTATGTGCAACTCGTAGGAAAAGCACATTCCTGGACTCCTGTGTTGCTGGCCTCGGCTGCGCCTCGTCCAGCAACTATCACAGTCGTCCAGGAATGTTTTGCTTTTCCTCCTAGTTACACAATATACTATTTCAGTACCTACATAACCATACTTTTAATTTTTTTGAGACACTTAAAATAAAAAAGTTAAAGGGGGGCGACATTATAGGGGATCACCCTGTACCTCGAAAGGTTTAGTACTACAAATCTGCAAAGTTGTGCGATCTTCGCGAGTTTTATCTTTGGGGGAGTTTTTTCCTTGGAAAGATGTCTGCTTTGTGTGTCTACTAACACCTCTGAATCTGCTAACTCAAGTTATCCTAGCTGGTATGGAAGCTTTCATCGTATCTCAAACAGTAAACCATGGTTTGGGAAAGATTGCTCAAGAGCGGTCAATCAATACCTCCTTGGAGGTATTGGGTCAATGCTAAAAATGCTGCCTACCGCTAATGGTGCCGAGATCCGTCAGCCGAAAATCGCAATATATAAAGAAACCAGTGTAAACGGACCATTGACGAGAGCAAGGAGGGATATAACGAGCAGATCAAGAAGAAACTTTTTAACTGTTCTAACGGATCAAGATCTTTTGGTCAGTTGCCAAAGCTGTCAATCAGAGTTTCTCAAAGACGTCAAGCCCACCACTGATCAAAGATAATGGCACAATAGCGGAAACGGCTAAAGAAAAAGCGAACTTTCTTGCCAAAATGTTTGCATCATATTCTACTTTAGATCCTCAAGGAAAGACTCCGCCAACTATTCCGAGAGTGAATTCCTCAATGCCAAGTCTGGTATTTAGCCAACGCGAAGTAAAACGAATACTCAAAAGCCTAGACACTAACAAGGCTACTAGACCAGATGGCGTTCCCTCAATAGTGCTTAAGAAATGTACTGCTGAACCAACAGCTCCGCTATGCAGGTTTTTCTCCCTATCATACAGAACTACATGCTTTCCTTCTAGCTGGAAATGCGCTTAGGTACAATCAATCCCGAAGAAAGGTAAAAAAAAACGATTCCAAATACCTGCAGCCGAATTGCCTTAATTCCCATCATGCCCAGAGTCATGGGAAAACTGATCAACGAACAGCCCTTAACATATCTCGAATCGGCAGGCATCATATGCGATTCGGTTCCTACTGGTCAAAATAAAGGTAAGGTCGATATAAAAATACGGTTTTGTCCGTTTTGCCAATATACGTATATTTACTTTCGGAACCTACCGGTTAAAAACCGAGCGATTTAGGTTCCGGTTAGGGGGTTATAATTTAGGGGCAAAATGGAAAATATGGATATTTTTTTAATTTCGATATGGATTAACTAAGGTTCCCCTATAGGCTCCTACCGCGAAATATAATCAGCGGTAGGTTCCTGACGAGTTTGGATTCCAACTCAGAACCGTCCCTAACCCCCTTAACCCAAATTTCAGCCCTCCCGGCCTAACGATAGCAAAATTCCCTCTTTAGGAGCCCCTATAAGAGACTTAGAGACTTGAATTTTTGGGTGGTTCCGGCCGGTCCTGTTCGAATACGCACTCGCTAGTTAAAAATTTACAAGAAAAACCGGTAGGAGCCGGATTTATAGTAGGTTCCAAATTCTAAAAAACCGTCCCCTAAATATAAAAATATGTTCGGAAGCGTTTTTTTTTATATTAATTATTAGGGGTCGAAAACGACGATTTTCCACTACCGAATAGTTTGGGCACCCGTTTTGGGAGGTATGAGCCGCGGATCGAAAATCGCAGATATTGCTTTTTAAGTCTCGCCCGTGAGGTGAATAAATTTAAGTCTGTTAACCACGATTTTTTCTCCAAAAATGCTAGCACAGGACCTTGAAATCTAGGACAACCTAGCACAATTTGTTTTAGAGCTAGCACACTCATAGTAATAAGGATATCTTCTAATTTATTCGGGGAGAGAGGGGGTAGCTAGGTTAACGCTATCCCCCCCCCACTTTTTTAATTGCAATACTGGCTAGCACAGTGTAGCACAACTAGAAAAAATGCTAGCAACAACTACATAGTAGTACATAATAGACCAGAAAAGCGGGGGGCTAAGTTAACATTTCGGTTCTTTTGAGGGTTGGTAAAGAAAATAACTTATACATTAAGTTCTGTAAAGTCTGTGTTCTGTAAGCTTTGTTTCCGTCAAACCCGTTTCTTTGGGATTTTGAGGCTTTTTGGTGCTTTCAAAGCTTAAAGTCCCATTAAACACAACTAATACTTAAGTGCTTCTATTAATAACAATAATAATAACAAAGATGTTTTATTTTGTTAATTAAGTACAGGGTGGCCAGTTTAAGAGGGGCCTATACCTTATCTCGAAAACTACGGGGTTTGGAAAAAAAATTAAATACAAAAGTTATTCCTAGTAAAATGATCTTTAATTTTTCTGTACTGTTTTAACCGTCACTTTTTTATATACAGGATGGTCAAAGAAAGTTACACTTTTTTAAATGAAACACCCTATATTTTATTACATTTTTGGATTCTACTTAAAATTCTAAGCATATTTAATATATAATGTTATACCTCTAAAGTTAGTAGTTTAACAGCTATAAACAGTTGAAAATCGGTACTTTGACTACTTTTCACCTT
>MU192030.1:5382-31815 GCA_016904865.1 Pissodes strobi
TAATTGTAGGCGAGCAAGGAAAATTACAGAAAATATTGGACGGGCAAAATGAGAAATTTGAAAAAGAAGTAGGTAATATACAAAAAGAGGTTGGAAATGTGCAAAAAGAAGTTGGGAGTGTACAAAGAGAAGTAGGAAACGTACAGCAAGAAATGAGGAATCTACAAGCAGAATTTACCAGACTAAAAAATCAAGGATCCACCGAGAGGGTATTCGCCACAGGACAACATATCAAACCTCCAACTTATGACGGTCAAACATCCTGGGCTATGTACAAAAGACAATTTGAAGCCGCTGCGGTTGCCAACGGTTGGAATAATGAAGAAATGGCTACATCACTAGTGGTAGCGCTTCGTGGATCTGCCCTGGAACTACTGCAGACCATTCCCATCAGCCAAATATGACATACTTGTAGCTATACTGGAAACACGATTTGGAGACCAACACCGAAGACAACTGTACCAAGCACAAGTAAAGTCTCGGCACCAGAAGCCTGGTGAAAACCTGCAAGAATTTGAGGCAGACATTAGACGTCTCATTCAATTGGCCTACCCGGGAGCGACAGAGGAATTTCAAGAGGAACTTGCTGCCCAATATTTCGTGGATGTTATCAGAGATCCAGAAACTCAGAAAATGCTACGCCTAGCCAAATTTGATAACAGCAGTTTAGCTTTGGGTCGAGCCCTAGAAATCGAGGCGGCCTGTAACATCTCCAAGCCAAAAATCAGGGCCGTATCCATCCAGGAAGAAAAGGCGACAAACAGCTGTGAATTAAATGAGATGGGTGAAATTTTGAAGAAATTAACGGAAGTTTTTCAGGCCACGGCGAGATTCCGGGAGCCAATGGAAAACAGGCCACGTAACCGAAATACATCAAATCAGTGCTATAGATGTGGCAGGACTGGGCATTTCAAAAGAGACTGCCGAGTACAACTACGGTCTAGATCTCCATCCAGAGACGCTAGGGCCCCCAAGTCAAATCAGGAAAACTTCAATTAGTCAACATTGCGGGGCGGGTGTTGGCTAAAGAAGATAAAGCCCCCAGGATCGTCTCCATAAAAAGCCTAGGAAAAGCCGCCGACAGTCTAACAATTACAGGAAAGATCAACGGAAGAGCCATAATAATTACTGTTGACACTGGTGCGGCGGTATCTTTGATAAGGTCCAACAGGGTAAATAGAGTAGAAGTTCTACCCATATCAAAGAATGTAGTTTTACGTACAGTTACCGGTGGTGAAACAGCTGAAGTACTTGGGGAAATGGATATCGAACTTCAACTGGGACGAATTAAATTACACCACACAGTGTTACTCGCCAACATCGAAGACGAATTTATTTTGGGGATGGATCTCATCGGTCAACATGGATTCTCTTTTGACAACAAGCTTAATCTTCTGAAGTTTGGCACCGAAGAGTTCATCCTTAACAAAACAGATGATGGCACACCGACTAAAGTATTGGCGGCATGTACTGTCAGAATAAGCGGAAATACCGAGCAGATAATTTTTGGGAAATTGGAGAAGGATTTTGGAGGCTGCATCGGACTTATCCAACACCACGATTTGCCTTGCAAACACCTCGTAGGAAAAGCACTAGTCACAACCGACGGAGAAATACCGATAAGGATAGCAAATATTTCATCCAATTCCATCAAAATCAATAAAGGAGATGTGATAGCCACTTGCGAGCCGGTGCAGTGGGTAACCAGTTGCGAAACGCAGTCAGAAGTAACACCATCGACAAACCCTAAGGAAGTCCTAGAACATTTCCAGGAGTCGTGGCATCATCTGTCTTCCGACGAACTGAAAAAAGCTACACAATTTATCAAAAAGCAGAGCACAGCCTTTGAAAGAAAAAATGGCACTACTGAAAGAACGAACATCATAAAACATAAAATCGACACTGGAAGTGCTCACCCCATACGGCAGCATCCTCGGAGGCTACCAGTGACGACGCAGCAAGAGGTTACCACATTAGAAAACAAAATGCTTGACGATGGAATTATCGAGGAATCATCAAGCCCATGGTCGTCTTCTGTTGTCCTAGTCACCAAGAAGGATGGAACTACCAGATTCTGCGTGGACTATAGAAAGCTCAATGACGTCACCAAGAAAGACAGCTATCCACTTCCCAGGATTGATGACACGTTGACGACACTAGCAGGATCTCATTGGTTTTCAACACTCGACTTAAAGAGCGGCTACTGGCAAGTAGGCATTGACGAACAAGATAAGGAAAAGACTGCCTTTTCTACCGGAAGTGGTTTATATCAGTTTAAAGTTTATGCAATGCCCCCGCTACTTTTGAGCGTCTTATGGAGGTTGTTCTACGAGGCCTCACTTGGAAGACATGCCTGGTCTATCTTGATGATATAATGGTAATGGGAAAAACTTTCGAGGAGCACCTACAAAACTTGCATGAAGTTTTTACTAGAATCAAGAATGCTCAGCTCTTACTGAATCCAAAGAAATGTTTTCTTTTCCATCAAAAAGTTGAATTTCTCGGGCATGTTGTCATCAGAGGGAATCCAAACCGACCAACGAAAGATTACAGCAATCAAGGACTGGCCTCGTCCTCGCGACAAACATGAACTGCGGAGCTTTCTTGGACTATGTACTTATTATAGAAGACTTGTTGAAGGATTTGCAAATATAGCTGCACCTCTACATAAGCTCACTGAAGAACGAGCTAATTATAACTGGGATCATAACTGCGATTCTGCGTTAAAATCTATGGCATTTTTGGTTTTTCCATCTGGACTTGCCCATGAGCATTTTCTGTTGGGATTTTCTTTAAGGTTATTATGGTGAAGAAATTCTATTAATGTTTCTCCTGATAGAATCTCTCGATCTCGTCTTCTGTATGGTCGCTAGTTGGTGCATATGCCTGCACAATCCTTATAGAATGTTTCTTGTTGATCTGAATAATAAAGTATATGACTCGTGAGCTGATGCTTTTGATTTCCACGATCTGTTCTTTGAGTTTTCTATTAATTATGAAACCAGTACCTCTTACTGCAGTTTCTTCGCCTGCATGATATAGGATGTTTCCTAATTTGAGTTCAATTCGATTTTCTCCTACTTGTCGGCCTTCGGTATTGCCTATTATGTCCCATTTAATATATTTAAGCTCCTCTTCCAGTTCTATCACTTTCTATCGTCAGTGGACAGTGTTCTAACGTATTTACATTTTGTATTCTTTGTTGTGTCTTGTCTTGTTTATGTTTGATGTGTTTGGCGGGTTTTTGCCTCCCCCAGAATCCTTGAGGTGTGGGAGTTGCTATTTAATGATCTACCCACCTGGGGTTCACCTCCGACTCGCTGCTGAACAAATGTAAGTCTTGGGGAACAGCCTTTCACTCTGCTCTAATTGCAATCGCAAAGTTATCCAGATTATTTTAATCATCCTCCCTCTGATCCAGCTATCATGTTATTCTAGTCCACACATGCTCTATACTCTATATAACAACATATCCTTTGTGATATTTGGGATATTTATTAGTTTTTTTGTTATTATTGTTTGCTTGTGTAACTATTAATATATTTTTATTGTTATTGTGTAAATGGTCTTAATTTTAATTGTATCCTTATTTAATTGTAATAGAATTTTATAAATAATGACGAAACACATATCTGTTATAAGATCCGATTGTGAATAAATAAATAAATAAATAAATAAATAAATAAACATTCATATTCGGAACTGTAGCAGGTCATTCCATTCGCGTAATGTTGTTCTTTCTCAAAATTTCTTGAACAATTCACGCTCTATGTGGCCAAGTCTTCAACATTTATCTTGGCTCTGATAGATCGGTAACCAACAATAAAATGATAAAGCGGTTGCCTGGCAACGAAATGTCATGAAGAAAAAAGCTCCAAGGCCGGAAAAAGCTAAAACTTGTTTAATTCCTGAACATGCTTTGTTCTCACCCCTGTAAAATATTCAAATATATTTGTCAACGCAAAGCGGCTCTGGACCTGGAATCTCAATGGAACGGCCTCTCAAAATCTGAAAAGCTCTTCATAATCCTCCAATTCGTTTTCAAACAATAGACTAGTATAGTTTGGTCTCTTGGTGTATTAAATAGGTATTACAGCATCAGCTTAGGAAATTTTATTTTAGATTAAGCAAAATTGTATTTAGCTTTATTCTGGCTACCATCGTTCCAATTACTTTTATCAAAATTTTACTCCTGCTCCTTTCATTAATTATTATTCTTTAGTATCAAAGTTCGCTCTTTTTGTAAAATATAACAAACAAATTGAAACATTAAGCCCTTAATAATTATGATAATTTATATCCGCATTAATACGACTAGACAAAACTATATAATATTTAAATAATAGATGATATATAACGGACTCCATTTGCATTGCATTCTTCGTTTGCTAATAAAGAGTACACCCAGACATTACACGCATTCATTTATATAAGGAGGACATTGAACTTACATTCTATAACACTGTCTAGGTCTATTAGACTTGTCATCCTAATTTATGTTAAGGTATTCATACTTGTTTTTTTTTTATTTAAAAATTCGCTCTCACAATTGACCCTGTTTACTGCCAACAGGATGTTCCTATGCATATAATCGGATAATTATGTCACTGCAAGAAATATTTTCATCGGACATCCTTCACAAGGCAAGGAAGGTTGAAGGTATGCACCTAAATTCCATAGAACAGAAATGGAATCTGCTAATGCATTTGAATGAAAAAGCGTTGAAAACGTTAAAATCCGATTTTTTTCCAATTGACATCCACCTGGGCCTCGATTTATACTTGGTGTATATCTTAATTTACTTATCTTGACGAGAGGAATGACTCAGTCTTTGGAGTATTTAGGGTGTACGGGGTGATCACGCATACGCAATACTCCATTTGCGTAACTTTTCTAAATTTACTTAAACTTTAAAGGACATTCTAAAATACGGCCCACGGCCCTGTAGGCTCCTAATGTAACGTTTAGGAGCGCATCAAGCAACTTTATTTGCTATTAATACACTGGCTGCATAAAAAAGATGCCTGTTATAAACTGAAACCCTCTCTAGGGATGAGAGAAAGAATCGAAAAATGTAATAATCGATTACAAATAATTATTGAAAGAGCGAAAAATTGATGAAGCGGCAATTATTTACACTTACAATGTAGGTACCTATCGTGATTTATTCTATTCTTTCTCCATAGTAACATGTTGGACGGCATAGAACATGAACTGATTTAAAGTAGAGTAAATATCCTTTCTAGTGAATGTCAGACGTCGGTAGGTACCTCAGTAGGTACCCATAATACAAATTGCCAGTATAAAAGCATATCAAGTAAAAAAAGAGAAAATTAAGCGATAAAATTGATTGGTCAAATCCACTAAAGCAGATTTTACTACTCGCATTAAATATGCTACTTTTCGAAACACTTTCTATTTGTCTGTCTAGGTCTAGCGAGAATAGGTGGCAGAGGTCGTTCACCTTCCCAAACGATAAGAAGGTTGACAAAGGTCTTTACGACTGGTTAAACACGTGTTTACTTGTACGACTTTGCCGGTAGGTACACCATACATACTTATGAATAAACTGCTGGTCAATTGAAACGAAAAAATATGCCAGCATTTAAAAAATAAATTGCGTAGATTTCTACTTGACGGCCTTGATTTTCAATTGCGATTTTTGGGAAAACGCAAATAATTTATTTCATTGCTTTCTGGTACAAAGTTGGCTGCCTACTGTGTTCCAATCATACACGAACCCCCTTTGGGTTAGTTTATGGTTCCAATAGTTCAAATCATAAACTAACCCAAGCTTCAAATAAATAGGTATGCCTGCTTCGTTTTTTCTTAAATAGCCTGTAGTCTATTTCTCTTGGTAGGTACTGCCTAAATCTCCCAGGGAAAAATATGAAAAATGTTACCACTTTCTATTACTTGAACATGACGTCAAATGGGTAGATTTCGAAATTAATTAATTAGATAATTAATTAAATCAGTTATCGTGTTGTCGTGTCACGACTAGCAACCATCCGAATGTTTTTCTGCTACCCTATAGAACTAGCCCTGTCTCGTCCACATATGAGTCACCGGCGCGGCGGTGGCGGCGGCCGCAAAGATTCAGGAACTGTTGAATTCTCTCGATTCCTTGGTCGAGAATATTATAGACTGACCTCGCTCCTCCGAGAGTATTCGTGAATGATTTAAGATTGTATATAAATAGCGGATAGCGGCGAGTTGCAGTTGGTTAAGCCTTGAGTGTTGAATTGTAAAGAGCTATTAGTCGTAAAGCTATAAGAGTAGTTTAGTGTGTTTAACTGTATACAGTGATTAAGAATTATTGTAAAATAGTGTTACGTTTTTCCCGTGAGTTCTGAGCGAAATTACAACTTTTACTATTTCAAACTAATAGTCTCTTTATTCTCTACCACTGTATACAATTGAACACATTAAACTACCCTTATAACTTTACAACTAATATCCCTTTACAATTCAACACTCAATGATTAACTATCATTCGCCTTAGGTCTGCTCCTTATATACAATCTCAAATCTATCACGAATACTCCAGAAGTATTCCGAAGCCACTCTATATGATTCTCGACCAGGCCATCGAGATAATTCCAGAGTTCATGAATCTTCGCGGCCGGCCGGCGATGACTCATCATACATAGACGCGGGACGCTGCAAGGCCAGTTCTATAGGGTAGCACAAAAACATTCAGATGGTTGTTAGTCGTGACAGTAGTAAAAGTTGTGATTTAGTTCAGAACCCAGGGAAAAACGTAACATTTAGTGTCAGAAGTTGAATTGTGAAGTATTTTTCGAGGAAAAAAGAGGGTACGAGTATGTTAACGAGACCGTTTTGATTGGTGGATTCTGTGAACATTTTATAACTTTCTTTGGTCAATACGAGGCAACAAACGACAGAAATGGAGTAAATAAATAAAATGTTGGCCGATTTCATGGAAAATCTGAATGTTGAGAGGCAAACAGAACAGGACCGGCTTCAGAAAATTTTACAAGATCAAGAAGACAAAAGGCATATAAAACAGGACCGGCTTCAGAAAATTTTACAAGACCAAAAAGTTAAAAGGCAAGCGGAACGGGAAGAGGATGAACGTAGAAGACAAGCAGAGATGACCAGCTTCAGAAAGGAATGCTGGATGCAATTGTAGGCGAGCAAGGAAAATTGCAGAAAATATTAAACGGGGAAAATGATAAATTTGAAAAAGAGGTAAGCAATATACAAAAAGAATTTGGAACTGTACAAAAAGAAGTTGGAAATGTACAAAAAGAAGTAAAAGACGTACAGAAATAAACGAAGAATTTACAAGCAGAAGTTACACTACTACAGACCATTCCCATCAGCCAACAGGGAAAATATGGCATACTTGTAGCTGCCCTGGAGAGACGATTTGGCGACCAACATAGAAGACAGCTCTATCAGGCACAAGTAAAGTCTCGACATCAGAAGCCTGGTGGAAGCCTGCAAGAGTTTGAGGCAGACGTTCGACGTTTCATTCAACTGGCCTACCCGGAAGCAACAGAAGAATTTCAAGAGGAACTTGCTGCCCAATATTTCGTGGATGGTATCAGAGATCCAGAAACTCAGAAGATGCTACGTCCAGCCAAATTTGAAGCGGCGAAGCTTTGGGTAGAGCGCTAGAAATCGAGGCGGCCTGTAACATCTCTTAGCCAACAATCAGGGACGTATCCATCCAGGAAGAAAAGCTGGCGAATAGTTGTGAACTAACTGAGATGGACGGTGTTTTGAAGAAATTAACCGAAGTTCTTCAGGCCACGGGGAGATTCCGGGAGCCACTAGAAGTTAGGCCATATAACCGAAATGCTATAAATCAGTGCTATGGATGTGGCAAGACTGGACATTTCGAAAGGGACTGTCGAGTACATATATTCCGGGAGCCACTAAAAGTTAGACCATACAACCGAAATGCTATAAACCAGTGCTCGGCCACATAGAGCGTGGATTGTTCAAAAAATTTTGAGAAAGAATATCATTGAGCGAATGGAGTGAACTGCTAGAGTTCCGAATATGAATGTTATAGAGCATGTGTCGAGTAGAATAAAATTATAGCTGGATCAGAGGGAGGATGACTAAAATAATTTGGATAACTTAGCGATTGCAATTAGAGCAGAGTGAAAGGCTGTACCCCAAGACTTACATTAGCATTGGACATTTCAAAAAGGACTGTCAAGTACAAAGATTTCGAGAGCCACCAGAAGATAGGCCACATAACCGAAATATTTCAAATCAGTGCTATATAGGTGGCAGGACTGGGCATTTCAAAAGAGACTGTCAAGTACGAAGATTCCGGGAACCACTAGAAGATAGACCACATAACCAAAATGTTCCAAATCAGTGTTATTTATATATGTGGCAGGACTGGGTATTTCAAGAGAGACTGTCGAGTACAACTACGGTCTACATCTCCATCCAGAGACGCTAGCAGTTTAAAGTCAAGTCAGGAAGAGTTAAAACAATATAACTTTAAGGCTAAGCACAGCGAAGGAAGATGGCATAATAATACAGATGCTTGTCCAGGTCATGCGACGGTAATCATAAACATTACCAAAGAATAGACCAACGAGAAAGAATCACTCCCATTAGGCAAACCAAGTTTAAAGTTGATCAGCAGTGAAACACAGAGCAATTAAAGAAAGATCAGCTTGAGGATAGTAAAATAGCACTCAGAAAAATCCAAAAAACCAGAGAAGCAAGAAGAAACTTTCTAAGAGAGACACAAGACGACAGAAACAGAAATATTCTACAATCTAATATACAAAAATGCCAGGCGTGAACTAACAAAGGAAATAAAAAAAGCAAAAAAAAACAAATGGGAAGAACTCTGCAACAAACTAGAAGACGACGTATTCGGGCAAGCCTATCAAATAATAGAAGGATAAATGAAACAACAACCGCCTAAAATAGCATTATCCGAAAAAGAAATCTTTAATAAACTTTTTGTTGCCAATCCCCCAGAAAAAATCGCGAAACTAAATTGCGAAATCACTCCGCCTGCAGTTACAGATGCGGAACTGATGCACGCTGTAGGACGAATCAAACTAAGGAAATCGCCTAGGCCGGACATGATGCTACCCGAACATGCTAAGATGCTTATATCGGAAAACAGGGACTTTTTCTGTTCTTTATACACACAGTGTATTAGAGCGAGCTATTTTCCTGACGAGTGGAAAAAGGCTAAACTAATCCTACTGGAAAAACCTAAAAAAAACGAACACAACGAAAAAACCTACCGACCCATTTCCTTTTTGGACATTCTGGGGAAAACACTTGAAACCATCTTAAACGAGAGACTCAAAACACAAATAGAAAGAAACGGTGGACTTAACCCAAATCAATTTGGATTTACAAAAGGAAAATCCACAATAGATCCTATCAAAAAAATGGTCAAGGTCAACAGGGTCCCCAAGAAGATCGTGAGCCTCATCTGCATTGACGTAAAAAATGCGTTTAATACGGCCAAAAGGGACATTATTGTTACAGCACTAAAAAAACGTGGTATTGACAACCATCTGATCAACATGATAATATCATAGTTTGAAAACCGTAAAATACAATTATCCAGAGAAAATACAAGCGACGTAGGGGCGGGCGTCCCACAGGGATCCGTCTTAGGACCCACCCTCTGGAATATAATGTATGACAGCGTCATGCAGGAGTTCTTTGACCTTCTCATAGAGATTATATGTTATGCTGATGATTTAGCAATATTAATCAGAGCGGCAACAGTGAAACAGACCATCGATGCAGGCAACAGGGCATTATATAGGATCAGTTAATGGGTGGCCAGAAACGAACTAACCGTTGCACCGGAAAAAACATCGGCAGTGGTATTCTCAAGGAGTTATGTACACCGAAGAGAAATCAGATTTAAGATGAACGGCTACGACATAGTTCCCCAGAAGACCATGAAATATTTGGGAGTTACATTGGACTACTGTTTAACTTTTAGTTCGCATATAAATTCAGTTGCAGAAAAAGTGGAAAAAACAGTAAAAGCCCTAAACGCAATTCTCCCAAATATAGGAGGTCCATCCAGTCTTAAAAGGAAGGTCATGGCTATGTCCATGCAATCCATTACCTTGTATGCTGCTCCATTATGGCACGAACCATTAAAAATTAATAGATCAAAATAAGCTTTTATCTTGGCAAAGAAAATTTGCTCTGAGGTGTATAAGCTCATACCATATGGTAAGCGTGAACGCAGCCTTAGTGATTGCTGGCCTAGTACCAATTACTCTTCTAGAAGATGAACGAGCTAATATATACAAGAGAAACCTATCAGAGCAAGCAAAATAAAAAATAGCTTTAGAAGAGAAAAAACATTGGAAAATGGCAAAGAAACTGGTCAGCGGCAGCGGAACAACCAAACGAAAAAGCTAAATGGACAAGACAATTAATACCGGATATAAGGGTGTGGGTAAGCAGGAGATACGGACAGGTAGTTTACAGTACGACACAATTTCTAACAGGACATGGCTGCTTTGGGTGCTATCTATACAAATGCAAAAACAGACAATCACCTGCTTGTATGTACGGAGATGCAGAAGTAGATGACGTCGAGCACATGCTGCTTCACTGTGAGAGATTTTCAAGAATAAGAACATACACCGAAATCGAGACAAACACAAATCTAAGAAAATATATACAGAATAAACAAAATTCGAATTACATAACAAAAATGATGGGGAAGATGGTGGAGATAAAGGTGAGGGAAGAAAGAGAAGAACAAGAGTAAACAGAGAGAGAGAGACAACCACAGATCAAGATCAGATCAACAGCACTCTCACTCTGAGGAATATTTCCCTGGGTCAACTACTGCCAAGATGTGAAATCATGGATCTGTAATCGCACCTAGTCACAGAGTGTTATTAGTCTGTTTCCGTTATCGTTGACAGTCTCCTCTCCAAATTTACCTATGATGTTATCATTGTCTTCTCCTTCCTGCCCTGCAATTAAGGTCTCCTAGAATTATCACTTCCCTGGATGCACTGACTGAGGTAATTTCTGCGTTTAAGCTCTCAAAAAAGCTATCTTTTATGGCTACATTTGCATCCTCATTAACTCCATATACACCAAGGATTGTTAGTCTATATCCGTGTATAGTAACGTTTAGCTTCATCATTCTCTCGCGATTGCTTCCCAGTTGGAGATATACTTTCTCCACTTCCCTATGACCAACATGGACACTCCCTGTTGTGCACGTTTTTTCTTTTGCTACTCCACTGTAGAAGTGATCATACTGCCCCAGGTTTTCGGACCCCTTACCCTTTTTCTTGGTCTCTGTTAATAGCGCCACATCACTTTGTACATTCCATGTGCCAAAATTCATAATCCTTTTTCGTTGCTTGGTTCATCTTTGATTTTCCTTCCGATTCCGAGGCTGTTGATTGGGTTTTTAAGATTTTACATCTTTTGCGAGTACTAGGGAGTTGGCCTAGACATATCGATAATTGATTTAATTAATTATATTGACATAATACCTTATTATTTCGAAATTATTTCTTAAATAAGTACCTATAAAAATATTGATTCTCTCTTGTGGAATATTCAAAGATCTATCATC
Organism: Pissodes strobi; assembly: GCA_016904865.1. Taxonomy (NCBI): domain Eukaryota; kingdom Metazoa; phylum Arthropoda; class Insecta; order Coleoptera; family Curculionidae; genus Pissodes; species Pissodes strobi. Next base: position 16,973 of record MU192030.1, read on the forward strand.
TACATATCTTTAATATCTAATTTTTTTTTGTTATGAAATTTGCGAATCTACATACTTTGAGTTGACATTATTGTCTCTGTTCTCGCTAGGTTATCAAAGCTACTTAGTAAGCTACCAAAGCTATTTATTTTGAACTCTGTATTGTTACTGTGAATATAGTAAAATAATTGGAAGGCATAAGGAGTGACGCTTTCCACTCCTGTTGATCCCAAGAGCTTGCAATTCTACTCCTTTCGTCAATTCAGAGAAATTGATTGATTGTTTTATTTAAATTGTCCTAAAATAAGAAAAAAGATCCGGAACTAACCCAAACTAACCCTACTACTATTCCATACCAATCTCAATATAAATACAACATTCCAATAGATAGAAATCAAATTTCTTTGAGAGACTAACCTCTAGGATCACACCTAAATGATCCTCAATATACTTTTTTGGCTTCTACCTGATAGCAATGCACCAAGTAGCCCCATTAGTGAGAAATATGGATATATTTCTTTTGTATCAGCTCAGCATCTCATCTATGATAATAAATCGTACCTTATGCGATTTCTCTTTTCCAGATCTATTTGCTAACCCACACTAAACGACAATAACATTGAGCTGATCACGCACGCGGGACCACGCTTCCTGTCAATAACATAAACTTTTAAAGTTATTAATAAACATTTCAATATTAAATTAAAATATTAATTCGATTTAGATTGGGGTACACTACAAATTGAAATAAATGATGTCCAATTAAATTCACTGATTTAAGAGCAATCGTTTTAACCCTGAAATAGACCATATTATAGGGGCGGGCCAAATCGACCACGGGCCAAACATAATACGTGATTATGTGGTTTAAAGAGGCGTAATTGATAACATACGTGATGTGGTACGTATATTATCAATTACACAGAAAAAATATTCTACAATATTAAGAATACATACAGGGTGTTAATAATATTTCAAGGTGTGATTCCTGAGGTCATTTTATAAAAAAAGCAGCGGCTTCAATTTTTTGCTAGAGGATGTTAAATGTATGTTTTAAATGTTTATTTTACCTACTTTAGACATTATTTTAAATTTTGGTATGTGTTAATAGGATATAAAACCTGATATTTTAGTAAGAAAAATTATTCTATCGCTCCACCAGCGTCGTCCCTACAGATATATCCTCTAATTTTTTTGTTTCCAAAAAAGTGATACGCCACTGACATTTTTCCATATCGATATTTTTTCCGATTAGCCTGGTCAATTCTACATAAAAGCGTTCTCTTGCATTTTTCTCGTACTATTAATGGCTAAAATAATTAAAATAAAATTGCTTCATTTAGCAGTACCTATACTGACGAATAAACATATTCCTCAATGACGTCCTAATATTTGAGGGTATGATTCCTAAGGCTATTTTATGAATAAAAGTCTATATAAACACACAAAGATTAATTTAATAATTTTTGTTAATGATAATACCCCGTAACGGTTCGTAGGTTTTTTTCCGAGGAAGGGCAAAACAAAATTAAAAACTTACCATCTATATAATGTCCACTAGTCTTACCTTTAAGCAAATGGTAAGTTTTTAATTAATTTTTGTTGCCCTTCCTCGGAAAAAAACGTACGAGCCGCCACTGGGCTGGGATTATCAATGTTAATAAAACTTAATAAATCTCAACTGAATGGCTTGAGGAACCACACACTCAAATACTGGCATAATATGCTCGATAATATTTGAAATTATTCGCCAGTAGGTACTGCTAAATGAAGCAATATTAAAATTGTTTTAGTCAAGAACTGTGCTGCCTACGAGAAAACCGGAAAATTGACATAGCTAATAGGAAAAAATATCCACATGAAAAAATGTCAGCGGCGTATCACATTTTTTGTAAAATTTAATAGAAGATATAAATACAGGGGCACCACTGGAGGAGTGATAGACTAAGTTTCTAACTTAAATATGTGGTTTTTATATCTCATCAACATATACCAAAATTAAAAATAATATCTAAGTAGGTACTTTTCAAGATATAAAAAATAATAAAAAAAAATCGTACCTCACCTTTATAACCACTCAACTGAAGTGAAACGTCTGAAAGAGATACTAGGAATTGAGTTTTTAGTTTTTTTTCTCAACTTTTGCTCCCGGTTTTGACACTTTTTTAAATTTATGTTTTCTTGTTTTTCAACTTTTTTGTCGCCGAAAACCTCGTTCTTCTAACTTTTTTTTATTTCGTTTTATTATTTCTATTATTTTTTTTTATTTTTCAAAAATGTTGGTTTTTTCGAGTTTTTTTTTCCTAAAGATTTTTTTTCTTTTCATTTTTGCTATCCCCGACCTCGTATCTGAACTCCTTCGCCTTTTTTTAGCCGAAAACCGCGTTTCTCTAACTTTCTTTATTATTTTTTTTTTCCTTATTTCGTTTTATAATACTTTTAGCAACTTTCCGAACAATTTTTTACGATTTTTTCAATTTTTCTCCCATTTTTTCGAAAATTTTTGGGTATCCGGGAGGTAGGGGGGAGGGAGGTAGGGAGTATAATTCCCTCCACTGATGACTGTGAAACGGGGTCATCGCTTATCAGATTTTCGATCTGAGGCTCCTTTGCAGAGATATCGGCAAAACACAGTTTGTTTATCCAAAATCCCCCTTAATTTAGAGCCCCGGTCCCCCAAAAATTAGATACGATGTAGCGATAATTTTTATAGCTCGAGAAATTTTATGAAACTATGTAGCGATAGTTTTTATAGCTCAAAAATTTATCTAAACGATGTGGCGATAGTTTTTATAGCTCAAGAAAATTTATCTAAACGATGTGGCGATAGTTTTTATAGCTCAAGAAAATTTATCTAAACGATGTGGCGATAGTTTTTATAGCTCGAGAAAATTCATGAAACGATGTAACAATAGTTTTTATAGCTCAAGAAAATTTATCTAAGCGATGTGGCGATAGTTTTTATAGCTCGAGAAAATTCATAAAACGATGTAACAATAGTTTTTATAGCTCGAGAAAATTTATCTGATTTGTATTTTAGCTTGAAATAATGAAATATCGTCACTTTCATTGCTTAAGCGAAACATTTTATCTATAGACAATATTTTTAGCTTGAAATATGGAAATACCTTTCATTGTTTTGGCAAGGAATTCCATCTGACCGATATTTTTCGCTTGAAATAATGGGATTGCTACTTTTATTGTTTATACGAGAAATATTAACTAATTGATATTTTTAGCTTAAAATAATGGGATCGCTACTTTCATCGCTTAAGCAAGAAATTCCGTCTTATTTGTATTTTAGCTTAAAATAGCGGAATTCCCTATTTCCTACTTTCATTGCTTTGGCCAAGAATTTTATCTAAACCATGTTTTAGCTTGGAATAATGGAATGGCTACTTTCATTGCTTTAGCAAGAAATTCCTTCTAGGCAACGTTTTAGCTTGAAATAATTGAACCCGCTAATTACATTGCTTAAGCGAGAAATTCCGTCTTATTTGTAATTTAGCCTGAAATAATTGAATCTCTACTTTTATTGCTTAAGCGAAAATTACATATTTTAGCCTTAAATAATTGAACCCGCTACTTTTTTGGCTTTGGCAAGGGATTCCATTTGACCGATATTTTCTCTGGATAATTAGGGTTGTGCGTTTGAAGCATTCGTTTTAAGATTGTCATTTGCGCGAGTGAAAAGTACACAATTGTTCCATATAAAAAAATAATTAAATTAAAATAAGTTCATAAACTTTAGCTCGTTGGTTTGTAGAACATAAAAGAATAATTCCTGAATGCGGACTTCTTTTCTGTGTGTAGCAATTGCGGACCCGATCGAGTTCGATGTATCGATACGATTTATAGGAATATCATTCTCCCAGCAGAGTATACTTAATCAACATGAAAGCGTTTCACGATTTCAGATCGCCCTGAATATTTAGACAAATTTTCTATCTGTAAAATTTCAATTTGACATAAGTAACAGATATTTCTATTCCCTTTTATAGAGATTTGGCCTTGGCGATTTTACACACCCTACTAATACTAATTTAGTTTAGTGGAAAAGCCAATTGCACGAATTTCAGACATTCAGATCAGTCTGTATGACAATTTAGACCAAAATCTTTTATTAATCTCAAAATTAAATGCCAAACTTTAAAGCAGTACCATAAGCACCGTCTTCTTGTTCTCATTCATACACTTTGAACTCCGATTAGTCACTGCTAATTAGTCAGTGTTTTGAATGTCACACATCTATTGCTGTCGTTGACACATTCAAGACATTGATTAATTTTACCGAGCGATTAAGATGACTAATCGAAGTTTACTCGACTATTCAGGGCGTGAACTATTCAAGGGCTTCGCCAGCTTGTGTGCTAGGGGGGGGTCAATCCACACCAAGTTTGTTAGGTTAATATAATAGATATCTAGTGCTGCAACTGCCACCCCCCCCCCCCTTCCCCCTACTCCACCATCCCGACGCTCATGGTGCTATTTGAGAACTGCCATTAGTTTTTGATGAAAGGCATCATGACAAAAACGTGGCATAAGAGATTTGGTTTTAAAATTTCAAGAAACTGGATCCGTTGGTAATAAAAAAAGACAATAATCTAGAGTTTTGGACGATTCAGGTTATTGACCAAGTTTTTAAAAATGCAAAGGCGTGAACGCGTTATAGCAGCAGTTACCCGCTTATCCAGAGAATCTGGGTAAGAAGTAATAAAACCTCATAACTTTCACCCTTACAAAATGAGAGTTTTCTTAGCGACGATGATCCAGACAGAAGAATTCAATTTAGTGAAACCATGACAAGGAGAATTACAGCAACATCCAAATTCATAAAAAACCTTTGCTCCAGTGATGAATCCTTTTTCTTCCTAAATGGCCATGTCAATAAACAGAACTGTCGTTAATGGAGTGACGTTAATATACATCTTTTTACAGAGGGACACACTCCATATCCCCAAAAAGGCAATGTTTGGGATTTTTTTTACTGAAGGAAATTTAACCGGCCAAGTTTATGCTGAATTGCTCAACCAAACTATAGAGCCCTCGGTTGTTCATGAACTTGAAAACCAAAGAGGCAATCTAAATTTGGATGACGATCTTCTACACTTCCAGGAATGGTGCACTCCTGCGTTCCCATATTGTGCTGCTGTGTCGAGAGAGTGGTTGGACCGAACGTGGATTGGCAGAAAAGGTACAATTGAGTGGCCGCCAAGATCACCTGATCTATGGATTTCCTTTTATGCGGTCATTAGTTTATAAAAACCCAGTCGGCTGCTCTGGAAGAATTGCGAGAAAGGAAAATTGAACTTATCGAAGTATTCCAAGAGCCATTTTTCAGAAACTTAGGGAGGAATTTGAAAATCGCAGAATTAAGTTTTTGATATATTTCAACAAAATAGAGAATTTTAGCACTACACTAGTGTCTTGATTTAAGGTTGGGATCATTTTCATCATTTACGTTTATTTTCTAATTTGCCCATCCAAATATGTCAAAAACAGTTTTTCGAAATTTTGCTAACATTTCTTACTTAGGTAAATCTCATTATTCTTTGTATCCTGAAAAGCATTTTTAATAAGCTATCCAGTGTCACAAGGGGGATAGTGCTATTTAAGATTTTAAAGTGGATGAGGGTAATGCTTTAGGGGTCGGTGAGGGTGACTATAGCGAAAACCAAAACTCCATTCTTCAGTAGATGTACTTACATTAAAGACCGTTTGACGGCAATATCAAAATGCCATTTCAATTATTCAATATTTAGAAAAAAAAACAAAAATTCCACATCCATTTCATCATCATCATAGGGGAATAACAAGGTGAATATACCTACTTAGGAATATAATGCACGTATAAGCAGGCAGGGGGGTCATTGCAAATTACGCCTATCTTATTAAACAATATGCATATTATGTAGTCATTAATTTTACTAATTCCCTACTATATCTACCTGATGTTTCGCAAAGAAAACGGAAACTATTTTTCGCCAGTTTTCGCCGTTTTAGCATCAGTTCGACAAATATTCTTTTATCAAATTCAAAATGACGATGAAGCTTATAAGTGCTTCATCAAGTCTAAGCATGTACCTAGCAATTCGTTTATGATCTTCATTTGAACTACGTACGGTAGAAGGAAGATATCCAGCCTTCTTCTAATACATTAGGTACTCGTTGAGATCTTCGCTTACTAATATATCAGTTTCAAAATTGTCACAATTATTGAGGTCCCTCCCGATGCATTAAATAATAAATAATCTAATATTGGGATTGTCCGTGAACTAATTTGATTAATTTCATTTATATAGCAAAGGTGGACATCCGAAATATTGCACCTCATGGAGCAAAGGTGGCAAAACAAACCCAGAAGAATATAAAAGGAGACAAAAGGAAATAAAACAAAAAATTCTGGATGAAGGAAAAGTGTAAGGAAATGGGAGACCTGGAGAATAAACATGACACTTTCAACATGTATAAAAAGGTCAGAGAAGTGGCAGGTTTATACAATAAAAATACCACTAATATGCTAGTAGACACTGAAGGCAAAAATATCTTAGATGAAAAAGAAATCCTTGGAACATGGTTCATAATACATAAATGAGCTGTTTGATGATAATAGACCGAATGGATCCAACTTCGATGACCACGCTGATATAGACGGAGGGCCAGAAATTCTCGAGAGTGAGGTTCTATTTGCAATAAAATCTGCAAAAGCCAAAAAAGTCACAGGACTTTATGACATCCCAACGGAGCTGTTACAAATGATCAAAGAGGAAAACATTGGAATCTTGGTCAAACTGTTTAATGCGGTGTACAGGGTATTCGGTTATATTTTGAACGGGGTTTACATGCTTTATTTTTAGAAATATAGAAAAATGGTTAATACAAAAGTTTAGGGATTTTATCTGAGCCGCCACGATTCATCATCCTTGAATATACAGAGTGTGCCAGGTAGCAGTGGTAAATATCAACTTTTTTTTTTTGTAAGTAGAAGTCCATTTTTGAAGCAATATCAACTTTGTTATTTTAAATAGAACAGCCTCTATATTATTGCATATTTGGGTTTTGCGGAGAATTATAGACATATTTCATGAATAATGTCCTAACTGTTTTTGAAATATTGACAGTTGAAAATCGACCATTTACCAAGTTTGATGGCCTGTAAAATCTAAACGGCTAAAGATAGAGCAAAATGGTTTGCACTTTCCTATCAAGCTACCGTTTGACACTAACTTTAGATTTAACCAGAGGTTAAATTTAACCGGAATTTCTTAACCCCTGGTTAAATAAAAAAAATAGTGTCAAACCAAGATGGGAAAGTGCAAACCATTTTGCTCTATCTTTAGCCGTTTAGATTACACAGGCTGTCAAACTTGGTAAATGGTCGATTTTGGCCTGTCGATATTTCAAAAACAGTTGGAGATAGGTATAGGACATTATTCATGAAATATGACTAGAATTCTCCGCAAAATCCAAATATGCAATAATATACAGGGTGTTCCATTTAAAATAACAAAGTTGATATTTACCACTGCCACATGACACACCCTGTATATTCAAGGATGACGAATCGTGGCGGTTGAGACAAAATCCTAAAACTTTTGTATTTACCATTTTTCCATATCTTTAAAAATAAATCTTGTAGACTCTCTTCAAACTATAACCGAACACCCTGTACACGACTGGAGACATACCGGAAGATCGGTTGAAATCCGTATTCATTCCAATTACAAAAAAACAATGAGCACAACGATGCAATGAGTATAGCTCATAAGCTTTATGAACCACACCTTGAACGTCTTTCTCAAAATTATTCACGGGAGGATAAGATCCAAATGTGAGGCAGATTTGGATGAAACCCAATTTGGATTTAGAAACGCTTTGGGAACTAGAGAGGCACTGTTTGCTCTGAACATACTACTACAAAAAATGTCAGTGCCCGCGCAAGGACGTTTTTGTGTGTTTCATTGATTACGAGAAGGCCTTCGACAGAGTACAACACAGAAAGCTTATAGGCATCATAAAGAACATGGAGGTGGACAGCAGGGACGTTAGAATTATCGAAAATTTATACTGGAGGCAGAAAGCAGGAGTACGACTAAACGGAAAGCCTACAGAAGAAAGCCAAATTCTACGAGGCGTCATACGTCACCACTACTTTTAACATATATTCAGACAAAAACTTTAAACGGGCTACTCAAGAACAAGAAATGGGAGTACAAATCAATGGAGAATATATAAATACGATACGAAATGCCGACGACACTGTCATCCTAAGTGACAAACTAGAAGACCTGCAATATCTACTGAACTGTGTAAACGCAGAAGGACAAGAAATGGGGCTCAACATAAATATCAACAAGACAAAATTTATGGTCTTCAGTGGACAACCACATTCTGATGCTGCACTACAGATTGATATGAAAAATATAGACAGAGTAACCCAGTTTAAGTACCTTGGATGTTATATCACCGAACATCTAAATCCAGACAGAGAAATAAGGTGTAGCATAGAGACAGCCCGAACAACATTCCCACTATTCTGCAATGATAATAATCTGAACCTAAAATTACGGCATATGATCAGTGTTGCTGTACGGGGTAGAGATCTGGACAACTAAAGCCGCTACAGTTAATCGGTTAGAAGCATTCGAGATGTGGTTACACCGGCGAATACTGAGAATACCCTGGACAGCTATGCAGACCAACGAAATGGTACTAAACAGGGCCGATGCAACACGTATGCTACTAAATACAGTTAAGTGCAGGAAAATCTCATTTCTTAGACATGTCTTCAGAGGAGAGCGATACAGAATCCTACAACTGATCATGATGGGAAAAGTGGAAGGATGTAGAGGAGTAGGAAGAAAGCAGGCTTCCTGGCTGAGGAACATCCGTGAATGGGCCGGTATACGCAGCGCAGAGGAACTATTCCGATTGGCGCAGAATCGAGAAAGACCCAAGTAATTGCCAACGTCAGGGGAACCTCTCAGGAAAAATAAAAGAAAAAGCAAACTAATTTAGGTACTAGAAATGAAAGAGCGACAGTATTTCAAAGTACTTATTCGGCCAAGTCGATTTTCGTCAGTTATAACTTCGGTTATAACAGAGACCGATCTAGATACAAATAAAATATGTTCAAGGGCCAAGTAGCAACATTGTCAAATATTTTTTGCCAGAAATCCACACTAAGTAGGTTTCCTATCAAAGTGTAATTGGGTCGTTCTCAAATTAGGGGAAATTTCAGTGTCCCTGGTGAATTACTCATAAACCAAGATTGCTATGCAAACTTTTTTTTTTAAATATGCATCGAATTGGACTCTAACCGATAGCAAATGTGTTAAATACTCAGCTATATTCTGAGATTTTTAAATAATATTTTAACAACAAAAAAGTCATTAACATGGACGGTCCTTTTCATGGTTTATGAATTTAAAAAATAATTTCCTCAGAAAACATTAATTTTGCACTAACTATTTTGGGTAAAGATGAATCTAGAAACCCAAAGAAATCATTGGCATACCTTACTGCAAATAGTGATATTCATTTACATATTTTATTAAATATTATGAATTGTAACTAAATTTTTTGTCATTAACGTGGACAACAGAATACTACCTAACCTGTAGGCCCAGTAAATCATTGGACATATGGCAATACTGCTAAAGTTTGAATGGGGGATGTGCATATTAAAATGTAAAACATTTTACAAGCTTCAGACACGTGAGAACCTTTGGCCCTGAAATAAGGGATTGTTATCTAAAAGTTAGGTTTTTTTGTGTCATTAACGTCCCCCCTGTAAGTATTTACCGAGGTATTTACTGTTTTTGATTTGGCTAAAATTAAAATTAATATGTATGTGGTAATGGTATTAGATGTGAGCTTAAGAATATAAATGAATAATCAGTGGCGGCTCGCGGCTTTGAAAAGTGGGGAAGAGCTTCGGACATCGACAGAGGGAAAATTTTTGGGGTCCACGCCCAAACTGCCAAAATTTGTTCATAATTATTACCGGTATTTTTTAGGTAAATCATCAAAAAATAAAATATATTCATATTGTATTAGCAACAAATCATTTTGTTGCTAATACAAATGTCTACGAATAAGGCACTAAAACTAGAATATGTAGAAAATATCTTTTATAAAATGCTATAATGGATCAACCGTTAAATGTAAATTAAAAATAATTCTAAGAATTCACGGCGGAATGTCCCCTAATAAACTCGCCATAAACGAAACCACGTGCTTTCGCGTTGATCTGAGAATAGAAGTGCTACACGCCAGCTCTTCCAATCATTGCAAACCAAACAAATGTACGACCATTACGACGTCATCGTTGTCATGGCAACCAACTAGTTGCGCTTATACTTTTGATGACTCGACGGCTCTCGAGGGATACCTCTTCCGTAAAGGTCTACACAAATGATAATGAAATTGTCACTCCTATGGGCGCGTACGCGAAAAGAAATAGACATTTTCATGTGGGTTCATCTCTTGTTCTATTCGATAGTGGAGTTAACGGGCAATGTGCAGGTGGCGAGATTCTTGTTCTTGTTTTATGAAGCTTTGATTTTAATATTTGAAAATGATTGAATTGTTAGTTATTAGAGGGGTAACCCAAACTAACCCAAACTAAGAACATTTTATCATTGAATCTTAAAATATATTATTTTACTGATGAATGAATTAATTGAATTTCTTTAAATTACATTTTCTTGAGGAAGTGGCACTTCCCCTACTTCCGCTGAATAGCCGCCACTGTGAATAATTACTTGCCCTATTTTTTTGTTGTGAACGCCATTTTGTCATTACCATGGAGAAGAATTACCGTCACAAACATGGACAATATTTGTCCATGGTACCATAAGTTTGGAAAAGAATGTCAAATTCTTTACGTCACGATCCATGTGCTGTATTTGCTCACTTAAAACCAATTGTATCTCATTATGTTCAAAAATTAAACCGGAAAATATCAACCCTTCATCCGACAGTCCCTCAACACAATATCGAAACAGAAAAATATTTTACTTAATGGCATTTTTTTGCAAACATATTTCCCAACAATAAAAAAAAATCTCATGGAATTACTCAGAAGCCGGTCATGGAAAGGGAGTCCCCGACGGCATTGATGCCACAATAAAAAGGTCTGCTGACCAGGTAGTAGCTCATAATAATGACATTGATTCTTTCGAAACTTTTATTAAAGTTATTAGGGAAAAAAATCTTAAAGTTCACATTGACGTTGTAACAAACAATGATATTAACACTGTGGAAATATTTTGTCCCCAGACGTACCCGCGTGTAAAGGTATTATGAAAGTACATTAGGTTACCTGGGCAAAAGATAATGTCATGTTCTACTTCAACGCTTTAAGTTGTTTTTGTAGCAAAATTGGTACTCCTTGCAAGCAGTATAACATTTGTGATCCTATAAAATACAATACATCTGCTGAACTGGTCTCGGAACTGCTACTACCCAAAACCACTGAAATTGAAGCAAAAGGCGAAGAGCTAATAAAGACGATCTTGCCAGCAAACGATGAAGACATACCCAAAGAACCAATCACAAGTGGAACATCAAAACCTGAATGTGAAGGAATATACAAAGAGCCAACATCTGTCGTTTCAGCGTTTATGATAAACGATAAACGATTGGATAGCAGCAATTTTTGATGACCAGTGGTACCCAGGTAAGCTTTTTTTAAGACGCGTCTTTTATTATTTATTACAAACAATTTTTTGGTAGGGATTGTTGATGGTCTCTCATATGGAAAACTTAAAATATCCTTTATGATACTAAAAGGCAATGGTTTCAATTGGCCTATAGTTCCAGACAGACAGAGCTTAGAATCCTCTGGCATATTATGCAAGTTAGACACTCCTCCAGTGCCCGTTTTCAACAGATTATTTCAAGTTCCAGAACATGGACACTTTTGTCATTAACATGGAATAACCTTTTTGGCGCTGCTGACAATTTTAATATGACTGATAAGTATTACTAAGGACATAGCAATTACCAAAATAAAAGTTTTTTAAAAAATATTTTATCAAATTCTTCTTTAATAAAATTGACCGTAATATTAGAATTGCCCAATTAATAATTTATTCAATAAAAAATTCCATTCTTCAGTAGATTTACTTACCATTTTAATTATTCCATATTTAGAAAAAAAACCATATCCATTTCATCATATGGGAAATACCGAGGGGAATATACTTAGGGCAATTGACTAGCACCCTCTCGATCAGTATAAGACACGTAGTGATTTCTACAAGAAGGTACATAGGTCGGTTGCAAATTGTCCCTGTCCTATTTAATATTATGATCTAGTCATTAGTTTTACTCCCTTCCTACTATATCTAGCTGATGTTTCGCAAAGTAAACTGACACTATTTTTTTTTTGCAAGTTTTCGCCGTTAGTAGAAAGGTCAATGTACTGATCAAAATTTAGCAACAGTTCGACAAATTTTCCTTTATCAAATTCAAAACGACGGTGAAGCTTTTATATGCTCCACCAAGTCCAAAAGCATTTAAGCAATCCTATGATCTTCATTTGAAATAAGTCCGGTAAAAGGAAGATAATCTAGCTGTTTTCGAATACCTACTTTAGGTAGGGTACTCGTTGGCATGTGCGTAAAAATTTCTTTCAAAATTATCACAATTGAGGTCCTCCCCGATGCATTAAATATACCTATATTTAATCTAATATTTGGGTGTCCGTGAAGCTAGCTTTAAATCCATAGATAAAATTTAATTAATTTCAGTTAGCAAAGGTGCGACTTACGATATAACAACGCATCTTTAGCTAACCCTTGAGCTAACCAAAACTAACAGAGACTGATCTAGATACAAATGTTCAGGGGCCAAGTAGCAACATTGTCAAATATTTTTTGCCAGAAATCCACACTAAGTAGGTTTCCTATCAAAGTGTAATTAATAATTTATTCAATAAAAAATTCCATTTTCAGTAGATTTACTTACCATTTCATTTATTCCATATTTAGAAAAAAAATCCATATTCATTTCATCATAATAATATGGGAAATATCGAAGGGAATAAGGGCAATTGACTAGCACCCTCTCGTTTAATATAAGACACGTAATGATTTCTACTAGAAAGTAGAGGTCAGTTGCAAATTGCCCCTGTCCTATTTAATAGAATGAGTATCTATATAGTCATTGATTTTACTCATTTCCTACTATATCTACCTGATGTTTCGCAAAGTAAACTGAAACTATTTTTCGCAAGTTTTCGCTGCTAGTAGAAAGGTCAATGTACTGATCAAAATTTAGCAACAGTTCGACACATTTTTCCTTTATCAAATTCAAAACGACGATGAAATGCTCCACCAAGTCCAAAAGCATTTAAGCAATCCTATGATCTTCATTTGAACTAAGTCCGGTAAAAGGAAGATAATCTAGCTTTCTTCTAATACCTACATTAGGTAGGGTACTTGTTGGCATGTGCGTAAAAATTTCTTTCAAAATTATCACAAAATTATCTTTAGCTAACCCTTGAGCTAACCAAAACTAACTAACAAAACTTCTAGCTGATGAAGTGGCGCAAGCTTTGGACGTAGGTAATTAAATTCTGAATAATATTTAATTAAACATCCCATAAAAAAAAAAGAAAAAGTAAACTAATCTAGGTACAGGAAGTGAAAGAGAGACAGTGTGACTGTGATATTCTATTCTGCCAACAGCTAAAATGTAAAAGCAAGTAATACGAAAAAGTGAATAGAATATCTATGGGCTGGATACGTATCTCTTCCTTTTAATAACTAATGGAGAAACGTTACAGATAGACAAAATAACAAATGGAAACATTTGGATAAGATAAATACAACTTGGCAAAAACCAAAAAGAGCAGGCGCGGCTCAACTTTGGGTCTCGATGAACCAGGCCCAGACACTGTCCGTCGAGCAACTGAGCTAAGCCCGAGACAAAAAAAAATCGCGAATGACTGTGTAAAATATTTCGGTTGTTTGACTTCTTCTATAGACACAGACATACACGTCCCCCACATTCTATCACAATTAGATTCCAGTCGGGCCAACTTGCTAGACCTTAAATTTGGCAACAACCGACGTCGGCAATTCACGTCGTTCCCATGACCGAGACTATCTAATAAAAAGTTGCGAAAAAATGGCTGCTCGGGCGACAAGGCAAATTTTTATGTGCTTTTCGATAACGTTGTAAAGGCATAGTCATGTTAACGATGACTTTACGGCGATAAGAAAATTACGATAAAAAAATTTGAAAGCTCTCGGAGTTTATGTATGACGACGATACTATGTGTCTACGTATGTCTTTCTGGCAGGAATCAAAGTGATTATCATCGAAATGAATCGAATTCGCCAAAAAAAGTGTCCAGTAAACATGACATCATCAAAAAACAACTGCATAATTAGAATAAAACTTGCATACTTACATTTAAACTACGCCTCATAATCCATCCGGTCAAAAGTTCGCACATTGCGTATTGGTGGCACACCGTATCCGCGAGCCGGTTACACATAGACTGTCGACTGTTTTCTTGGCCGACTTCGCATTATCGCATAGTAACCAACCGAGGATCACTTAAAATCGGTAATATGTGATTTGTATTGTACAGAGTGAGATAGCGAGAGCCTACTTACGTCAGAGACAAGCGCACAATTGAATTCGCGATTTCGCAGGAGGGGAATGCGAATTCGGGCTGTTTTCACCCTTAAAAAGGGCGGGAAACCGATCTGGGATAATGCTATCTATGCTGCAGACGTCGGGGCACATTTTGAAGCCTAAAAGGAGTAAGTCGAAGAACGAAAAATGGACGAAATTGCGGAATTAAATTCGCGAAGTCGGAGGCGACGAGACGTGAGACGTGGTGC